>JASFAT010000299.1:0-32326 GCA_031353405.1 Baronia brevicornis | reverse complement strand
TAAATATAAGATTATGGTTTCAACAAGATGGTGCCACGCCTCACACTGCTAGAGAAGCCATAGAGACAGAGAGGTAAAGACATTTCCTGGCCATCCAGGTGATTAAAAGTAGTCTCTGAAATAAGTCTGTCGACCATCTCAGCATTAAAATAAAATATCACCCGCAAGATTTTGCGGGTGATATTTTATTTTATATATTGGCGGGAAAAGTTAAAATATACATTTCCAACGCAAGCACGAACGCCACGAAAGCGTTTCGCTAATGCACGTTAGATTATTCAATTCGTCTGAAAATTTCTAGGTACGAATTAGTGATGTGACGCGATTTGGTTTCCGAACGAGTAACTCGAGTGAGAAAAAAAAATAACGAATCACTTTTCCCGCCAACTTACATCAGTGACGTTGTGTTTTTATTTAATTTTCATGCTGAAGCCGTAAATCTTGCGGGTGATATTTTATTTTAACGCTGAGATGGTCGACAGACTTATTTCAAAGACTACTTTTAATCACCACGTACAAAAAGTCCATAGGGGTGAGATCCGACGACCTGGATGGCCAGGAAATGTCTTTATGTTATGTTTCTATGGCTTCTCTAGCAGTGTGAGGTGTGACGCCATCTTGTTGAAACCATGTGCAGTAAAGTGAAGGACGGATGTTCTCTCAATATTGGCAGACAATAATTGGTAGGCATGCTTTTATTGATTATTTGGCATATAATCTAATTCTTTCACCGGACATCCTATATTAGAGAGTTTTATTTTTTTACTATGTAGTCTACATGTATATGTCTGATGTGTGTATATATGTATATACTTATACCCCGCAGGGGTTGGTAGAGACCATAGACCTTCATCCGCTTATCCATAGACATTCATCGAAGCGAAACGGTTATCCATTGGTCGCTCTTCGCCCTCGTGAGAATCAGTACGAGACGGGTGGCGAACCACGTCGCCGTCATTTTCAACAAATTAGGTATTTAATATTCGTCGTAGTGAATCCCACGAGCCGCAAGGGAGGATGGAGGTCAGCCCCAGAGCCCTGCATGTTGAGGTAAGGCACCATAGTACCCGGGGGAGCCCGATCCCGGGACAGTCGGCACGCTTGCGACTAAGCTCGCCCTTAGCCACGCATCCATTGGCACGGCAGACCGTGGATTGGCGGTGAGGAAGGGAAAGGATAGAGAAGAAAGGAAAGGGCAGGAACGGAAATGCGGATTGGGGGGGTTACCAGACTGGGAATAAATATTTATAAATCCATACATATATATATTCATTCCGATGCGGGAATCGAACCCAGGACCATTGACTCCGCTACTGAGCCAATCGGTCGTCTATTATATATCATATGGCTATTATCTTTGTTTATAAATATATTTTTTTCTTTCTTCTCTGTCGTATAGTTATAACGAAAATGTAACACCAACCTACATCGAATTATCTTCTTAACATTGTGTTTATCCTATGCTTGTCTGGAAGAAATCGCTATTAGCGATAAGACCGCCATTTGTATATAAATATTACAATCAATAATTGTATAACTTTGTTTTTGGTGTACAATAAAGAATATATCTATCTATATATCTATCTATAATAAGTTCTTGCAACTAAAATCATTAGATCAGGTCTTTGTATAATGTCACAATACGATACAAGATTTTTTTAATTTCAAGCTCATTTCCAGGTCGTTATGTATTTTTCGTATGTCGCACAAAAAAAAACGCATAATAAAAAGACCGCATAAAAAAGGTTTTACTGTAATTGAATAGGAACACACCGGAACAATGGTTCTACCCTTTTCGTTTTTAACACATCGTCGAAGCCTTTTGGACTCGGAGGTGTGTTTGCGCAAAAATAAATTCTCTACGTGATATTTCATTGGATTTCCGTAGGGTCAATATTTTTTCAACGTGCGATCTATTCTTCACGAGCTCGTGACTGATGTAAACATAAGTGTAAATACAGAGGCATTTTGGAGGTGTTTGCTCGGGCATTTACAGAAGATGGAAGAATAAAGCCAATGATGCCGAGAAGAGTATGTGGGTTTACTTATGGATCGATTATTAAAATAATTGGAATTTTGGATGTTAATAAATATTATAGGGATAATACTAGGTTACTTACAAAACTTGCAATAACATAGTCACAATTATTCCTCCTTGTTCCATTTATATTTATTTTTACTTAGTGAGTTTTTTTTATGGGATAGGAAGGCAAACGAGTAGGCGTGTCACCTGATGGAAAGCAATCAACGCCGCCCATAGGTAGTGCGGATGCGTTGCCGACCTTTAAGGAAAGTGTCATTATGGGAGTGGGAATGAGAGGGAGAGGATAGAGGGAGGGTGTTGGGCCTCCGGAACTCGGCCGCTCACCGTACGAAGTGCGGTACTTAAGTTACCACTCAGACGCCGGTTTTCTGCGGGAGTGTGATACTTTCCCCCCGAACCGGCCCATTAATGCTACAGGCAAATATTATGCCATTCTTGACAAAGTATTCGTCTGCAGCGTGGCTTTAACCATCACATATTTCTTTCGCTTGTACTCACATGCTGAGCGTAGCGACCAGGGTTAAATCGTCCTAGTTTTATCTCTCTAGCCACGTCCTAGTTTTATCGCTCTATAGCTCTACCACGATTGATAAGAAGAGTTGCACAATTCAAGACTTTAGAGCCACGTAACTTGCCGACAGGCTGGAAGCAGATTCGTAATTCAACTTTCTTCAGAATCTTACAACTTCTTTATGTATTATTAGCAATTAACCTAATGTGTTCCTCACGTTGAGCGCCAGTCAAAATAATTGTAATGGTTATTCGATTAAAAAATAAATTTACTATTCGATCGGTCGCCCCATATATCTTTGGGGCGATGCGGTGAAAACCGATTTGAAAGTTCCTCAAGTTTGTTTTAATACAACTTTAAACGATATTGTAGCGAAAATAATCATCGACAATTTGTAAGGAGATATAAAGCGGCTCAAAGTATTCATTCCTAATCAAATTTCAATGGAGGGAACAATGGAGCGAGGAGGGCGTTGAGTCCAAGGAGGCGAAAATGAAAACGTTAAATGTTTGGTTAATTCAATTTCCATTAGAAATCAACATCGCGGCAACATTTATTTAATACTCATTCATTTGTGTATAACAGAGTCTACCGTTAAGAAGCGCCATATTTTTTTATTTTTAATTTCTTCATTCTTCATGTACAGGTTTTCCGGTGGCAGAATTGGGTTACAGATCCAAAAAACAATAAACGTATGCTCAATGATTATTTTCTGCCAAATATATTTATTACCTTTAATTTTTTTTTATATGACGGCGCTTCAGCGACCAAAGTGATTTATCTTTGTCAACGACAAAGAATGAATCATTTTAGCCATCGACAAAGCGTGCGTTGTCTGTGTCAAGAATACAGAGTGGGTGTGGATAGTCAAAAGTTTTACTTAGCTAAGATCCGCGACAAGCAAAACAATAACAAGAAGACAACCGAAAAGAAAATCACTTTTCGGTTGTCTTCCGTAGAGTCTACTATACCTGAAGATGTCTCGTGTTGGGGCGAAACACGTGTCGTTTACAAGATGGAAAAGTGGTAATGTGTGTTTGGTGTTGTGTATAGTGGTTGGTGGGTGGAGAATTGATGGCCGATTTTCGGTAAGTTTTTGGTTTAAGTTCCAAATAAATCCACTTCATCCAGCACAAAAAACACACATTATTAATTTTCTGTTATTGTTTTTCTTGTCGCGGATCTTAGCCAAGTAAAACTTTTGACTGTCCACATAGTGATGGATTTCCGCAAAGTAACGCCTGACTCCATTAATAACAGATTGGGTGGTCTTTGTACCTCTTTGTGCCCTCTAGCGGGGCGTCGTATATATGGACGTGGGGCGACCATATTCGACACAGTTCTCTAAGAAACATTTTGAGAGATCCGAATCCCATCCGAATCCACTGGTGGTAGAATCGGTAAAATATTCACCCGATTTAAACGCGCGCCCGAAAAGACGACGCCCGCGTAACGTGTTACACGATCCGGACGACGAAACAGCGTCGTTCGGATCCACTCACGACACCAACACTCACACGCACCCCAGTTCTAGCCGAGCACGTAGAGTAGGGAACACTTCTACACCCGCCGCTTACACGAGATTCTCTCACGTACCCGGTCGGTTCTCACCCCCTAGACCTTAGGGTCTATGGGACTAATAGGGACTATAGTTACTATAGTTACAACCTCCCCTACATGTTTAACGTAGAATCATGACGAGTTTAAAATCAGCAAACACACATATGTGTACCTCCGACACGGCATCAGGCCGATGGAGTCTGCGATTTGCGCAGATTCCCAATTATATTTTACTTGCCCTGAATACGATAAAGCTGTTAAAGCCAATAGGCTACCAGCATTAACATCTTCGAATCCAATTATTATTATTATTATTCGATGTTCGAATTGAAGTGCCGCCAGCGCACCGTGTCTGCGGCGAACCGCTAAGTGTTCGATTTAATAAGCGATTTATGTTTAAAGTGCTTTATATCTAAAGTGAAGTGAAATGAACTGTAATAATTATTATCTACTGTCAAGTGAATGTATCAATGAGTACGATTCCTATCGCCACGCCCACGATTCTCAGGATGAATTCTGGTGAAAGGCCCTCCTGCGTTTACATATACATTACTTGTTTAGAAACAACCTGTATTTATTTATTTATATATTTAATATTTGCATTTTTAATATTTAAGCTTTTTTCTGTATAATCTTAGTATTACAATATTTACCGTCCTTATTTACCAGCTTTATTTACGCTGGCAAGTACGTTTTTAAGGCTTCAAAGCTTTATATTCACACAAAAGCCTCAAGGAAACACTTGGAGCGCTTAAGAACTTTTAAGGGTTTGATTGAGGTAGAGATATTTATTTTTAATCCTTTTTTTACGTACATTTTATATTTTTATGGGGCCAGATCACTCCAGTGCTGGAGCCAGTGTTTGAGGTGCTATATGCTACATGCGTCAACTTGTGATCAGATGCTGCTTGTTGAGGCTGCTCTGCCCTGACTTGTTTTGCATTTTTATTATTATTTTTGTTTTCATACTAGTATATAGTTCATTTCTTAATTGTAGAAATAGAAATACAACTTTATTCATGACACCTTATTTTCCAATACCTTAAAGTAAAACCTTAACAATATTATAATATAATATACGTACAAATAAACAAAAAGAAAATAATTTTAATCTTCCAAGTGTCATAAAATGGTTCTTGCTTAGCATATGCTAGGCATTCTATTGAAGCACCTGGCGCTGGTTTTCATCAAGAACCAAAGTGGTTAAATCGCGGACCACAGAGACGATGTTCGATAAATGTAATGTAATTTCTTATATCGTAATAAAGAATTTTTAATTCTGAATTTTTATAAATATTGGCTTACATATAATAAATTTTATGTAGGCCAATGTTCGACTCAATGTCAGATACGTTTGTAAAAATTTGAGCCAATATTGGTTTATTTTCTTCGAATGTGCATGTGTCCGCGCGGTCAAGCGACTTGGCCACCCATTATTGTCATTTTATGAGATTTTAATGTAACTTGTGCAGCAGGTAAAAACGGGAACCGGCGCTCCTAATAGCTGAGAATTGTTTTGCCGCCCAGATCTAGAGAAATAAATACTCACACACGTGTGTATATGTATAATCTGGTTCCCCTCCAAACACACACATGCAAACAACGATTTCACACACACATGCACACAACGATTTCACACACACACACACGTGGTTTAATTATTTGTAACAAAAATGTAAATTCGTTTATAACTGTATAAATTGGAACTATGGATTTTAAATATAATAAAAATTTGAGATAATGTGAATTATTAATAATAAAATACCATTTAAGTTGGGTGAAACACGTGAAAAAGTTTTAAAACATGTAAAATAGTTTCACAAGAAATATTTTTTGCCTTATTTATTTCATTATAAGTAATAAAAATGTAAATTCCTTAATAATTTTATGGATTTTAAAAAATAAATAAAGGGCGGCCGATCTCGTATGAGCGAAATAAGAATATAATAAAAACTTGAGATTATGTGAATTATTAATAAGAAAATACCATTTAAGTTGAGTAAAACATGTGAAATATTTTTAAAACATGTAAAACAGCTTCACAAGAAATATTTTTTTTCCTTACTTGTTTAATTATAAGTAATAAAAATGTAATTTCGTAAAGCCGAGGTTATATGAATTTTTAATAATAAAATACCATTTAGTTTTCGTAAAACATGTGAAATATTTTTAAAATATATAGCTTTACGAGATACGACGTTTTTCGTGTAAGTACGGCAAAAAATGTTCTGGCCTCAGCTGTATCCCGGCTACGATAATTTGCGGATTATGTTTGTACTAAGTAAACCTTTAAAATTTTCTTCATTGCTTTCTTTTCATATTTCTCAAATGCTACAGGCATTAATTACTTAAATCGAGTAGCTCTTGTTACAAATGTCAAAGGGCGTGGAGTGATTACTTACTCTCATTCAACCTACTTGATTATTTTTTTTATGGGTTAGAGAGGCAAACGAGCAAGCATGTTTTGGAAAGAAAACAACACAAAATAGACATCAACACCGCCCATAGACATCCGCAATATCCTAGACGTTGCAAAACAAGCCTACACTTTTCTTAAAGGCCGGCAACGTTCCGCACTGTCTATGGCACCACGGATGTCTATGGGCGGCGATGATTGCTTTCCATCAGGTGAAACGCTTTTGCTTTCCTATCCCATAAAAATATGCGTTGCGGGCCTTAGAAGTAAGAGAGAGTAATTATAATCGAAGCAAGGAAGGTTCCAATGTTGTATCGGTTCGGAATTATAATCGAAGCAAAGAAGGTTCCAATGTTGTATCGGTTCGGAATTATAATCGAAGCAAAGAAGGTTCCAATGTTGTATCGGTTCGGAATTATAATCGAAGCAAAGAAGGTTCCAATGTTGTATCGGTTCGGAATTATAATCGTTAAATCTTTTACGTTACAAGCTGTTCAGTTGTGGAATTTGTTGCCACTAGAAGTCAGGTAGATGTTCCCACGTGAATACAATATTTATTGCATATTCGGATCAGAAAAAAATACTGCGCCGAAAGGTCTGAGTCTCACAGCTCTAAGACCAAAAAAAAATTTAGTACAGCGTTGAAACTCACTGTTTTATTTTCCGTCTATACATTAGTTAATTCTTTATTTGTAGTTCACGTTTTATGCCATTATGTAAAAGATTCCAACCTTCTCGTATACAAGTTTGTTGGTTATTATGGAATACACCTGCTACCTCATTTGTTTAGGCCGTTAGCTTCCAAATATTTCGAGAAAAACATCCACTTTTATAAGGCTTTATTAGAAAGTTTGCAATTTAAATCATGTGAAATATAATATATTTCGTTTCTTAAACGGTTTTATATAGCTTGACTCTGTGTATGTCATTGTTTGTGAATGTTGCGACGGATTTTTCACCTACTTTTACTAAACCGTTTGTTATGAAACTTTGAACACACATCGTGTTTCCTTTGATAATACAACAATATGTTAATTTCAAGTTGGTAGCATTGGTCTGTCTGGAGTTGGACAGTTAAACTTCTCTACCGTCACTAAAAATATCTAATTTGGTCTTATTTCACTAGCATTACAACAAGAGTTGCATAGTTGGTAAAAAACAAGAAAATATAAAATATGTAAATAAACCTTTTTAATCAAACAGTTGTATAAGGCACTAAAATAAAATCGTCGGGGGCATAAGTATTATTTATAACATGGTCTCCAATGAAGAGCTGTGGAGAAAATGCACCCAATAGATCTACAGATACGTCGACAAAAATGGAGAATGATAGGGCATACTCTCCGGCACCGCGGCATATGCCTGTCCTAAACAAGCCGTCGAATGGATTGGACTTAGGATCCAGAGAGAGAGAGATATTTCTTCAGAGATGGCGACTTCCTGGGCACAGTGCCCAACAGTGGATCATACATCGAAGCAAACAAGCGAAAACGTTGTAAATGACACAAATGTCATTTTTTTTATTGCATATTCGGAAAAAAATACAAAATACTGTATTGAATGGTCTGAATCTTACAGGTATACGTCCACTAGAAAAAAATTTACAGCGTTGAAACTGACTGTTTTTGAATGGCCAGATACATTCTTTTTACAGAAATCTTAAATATCTTTTTGGCTCTGGTGGTAAGTTTTACATTTTGCGGATTTCTACGTTTTCGCTTTTGCGTTCTCGTTTTCGTTTCGCTTTTTTGCGTCAATGACGCAAAAAAGCGAAACGAAAACGAGAAAACATATTCATTCTAAACATATTGATGTTTAGAAAACAATGGTTCCGTGTTATTACTTTTAATACATCATACGTTAGTTCTGTTTCAAATATGTGAACTTCAATGCCTCTCTTGTATCATTTCAAAGGCCTATCAGTTTTAAGTATTTCCAAGATACGCAGCCGTAATTAGTCTCGTAAGTTAAAAGCTGACGATTGTGTCTATGTCACGGATTCGTCCAAATGTTTGGAGTCGACATAATAATGGCCTCATTCACACCGTAACGCAAATAAAAAGTAAAAAATATTACACTTTCCACTTTTGGAATCAAAATTTTTTATCTGTAAGATATGATTCAATTTTTTTTTTTATATGTAAGATGTGATTTCGCCGATCAATCCGAAAAACAATTATTTCTTTGTTTCAAATTTTAAAAATACTTCTGTTAAAAAAGAGAAATTAATAAAAAAGGTTTTATATATTCAAATTTTTTTTTTTATAAATTAGTAATACATTGGTCAATGTATCACTACGGTACTCTTTAAGTTGTTAGTGGAGCTATGTATATAAATAAATAAATAATGTTACGATTCGGTGTAAGTGGAGGAATGCCGCACCCTCGTTAAAGATCGTGCGTTATACGCTTGTTCTGATATGATAAGTATAGGGTGCCGAGTTGATAGTAATCAGCAGATACTAAGTAATCCACGACATGGTCGATGTATATGTGTATATGTGGCGAATGTTCTGAGTTGATTAATGTCCTCCGAGCCTACTGTGTGGCTACCATCGGACTATACGTCAAGAACATAGGTTCCATCACCATCATCTCGACGGTTGGCTGTCAACAACCGTGATTTAGTCGCAGTTTTCCACCTTAAACTGTACAAATGTGGAACAATTTAGCACCTGCGATGTTCCATGATGAGACCCATGTTGACATACGGCTTGTAATGTTGGGTGCTGACTAAAGAAGACGAAACATGTCTGCTCATATTTGAGACAATAAGGCGTATCTTTGGTCCTGTGCTGGAAAATGAGCGATGGCGTACACTTTTTATAACCACGAGCTTTATGAGCCGAACTTTATCAAAATTAGTCGCTGAACACGTAATACGGATGGACAAGGGTAGATTACCCAAACGACTACTAGACGGCAAACCTGATATATATAATATATATATATATATATATATATATATATATATATATATATATATATATATATATATATCGACGTGAACGCGTGCAGTAATTTGTTTCTTTATAAATGACTAGCTTTTGCCCACGGCTTCGCTCGCGTGGAATTTGCTCTGCCACATGAAGTTTCGTGACAGATCATTTTAAATATATATATATTTCTTTTTCCTTAATTTATGGTTCACAATTTTGGTCATAAAAACTAGATATACGCCGTCGCGGACTTTTATTTAGAACTATTCAAGATAAACAATGCTACGGTACATCATCTTTGTGTAACTCCAATGGTTTAGGCAGCGTACGCCAAGATAGCTCTCAGAGGCCAGATTTTTTTCCAACTTAATTGACATGTATTGTTATATTATGACCAAAATTACATAAAATCATTACAAATTGTAGTCTATATGTTATTCCGATGTATAACCTATATTACTGTAAAGTGTCATCCAAATCCGTCCAGTAGTTTTTTCGTGAAAGCGTAACAAACATACATCCATACTCACAAACATTCGCATTTATAATATTAGAAGGATAAGACACCCTGCCCAACAGTAAGAGATATATAGGTTGCAAAAAAAGAAACTGAGTGTCTCTTTATGATATTAAAAGACCTGCCTCTTCTTAAGGCCACCACGCATTTTTAAATTATTCATTTGGATAATTTCTATTAACAATTAAGACTCACTATTACGTCCATTCATCTATTTGTTATGAGCAATCTTGAAAATATCAGAAACGGATTTGTTTAATTGAAACAAGTTTTTCAGAGCGACATTTCTTCGTCTTGTAGATACCATATTTATATAAACGCGATTTATTTGTATCGCGTTGAGACCAACGAAGCGAAGTGTTTGCTCTACATAGAGTAAATATTCACTAAAAACTATTTCTTTAATGTTGCAGGACTCACAGATCGAGAGAATAAATCGAAGTTTGTTCTAAAGATTGCTTATTTTTCTATTTCATTTGGCACATAAGGAATAGTGTCAAAAGTCAGGTCGTTACTTTGCGGAATTCCATTATAATGATGGACAATCAAATTTACTTTGCAAAGAGCCCAAACACAAATATAAAAGTAATACTGTGTGTTGTAATTTCTCATTATTTTCGTTTCATTGTTTTATTTTCCAACTTTTTTTAGAATAATGTAATTTTATTTTTGCTAACAACTTGAATAATCTATAGGCTAACTAGGCTGGAAGCTAGTTAACCTATGCGAAAGGCCAGCATGATTACGTATCAACATAGTTATGATTCACACAACACGCCTTAATAATGAAATTGTTCATTAAATGACTCAAAATCATTTTATAAGTGGCCCCATAAATTTGCTACGCTCTCCTCTATTGAATATTCAAAGACTTCATTACGAGACTCCACGACTGAGATGGGATTGAAAACATTTTAGCGAGTCGGAAATTTTCCTTATTTAAGTTATTGATGAGCAATATTTCGTTTCAGGTTAAATGATAAAATAATTTGAATATAATATAATTATCGTTTTTTTTTATAAAAACGTGAATTAGTAGTAATAAGTATAAAAGTTATACATATATATATATATACACATCTATATATCACACTATTATCACACTAGTATATATCTCACGTGTATATATATCACATATATATATATATCACACTAGTATCGCTCCTAGCCATGCATCCATTGGCACGGCATACCGTGGATTGGCGGAGAGGAAGGGAAAGGATAGAGAAGAAAGGAAGGGGCAGGAAAGGAAATGCGGATTGGGGGGTTACCCGACTCGGAATAAACGTTTATAAATCCATATAAATATTTATTCCGATGCGGAAATCGAACCCGCGACCATTGACTCCGCGGGCGGAGGGCCCCGCCACTGAGCCAATCGATCGAAATGAATTTATATGAATAAAAAGTATTTTATTAACGATTGAAAATTTGAACAAGATATATAAATATATATACCTATATAGGGAGAGCGTGGACTAATAGTAGGATTAGAAAAATAAGGAATTTGATAACTATATAAAAATATATTTTACAATGAATTAATAATTGTATTTTAAATTCTGATTAATGGAGTCAGGCGTTACTTTGCGGAAATCCATTACTATGAGGACAGTCAGAACTTTTACTTATCAAAGATCCGCGACAAGCAAACAAAAACAGAAAATAATAATGTGTGTTTTCTACTGAAAGAAGTGGATTTACGGGGAACTTTAATCAAGTCTTACCGAAAAAACCGGCCGTCAGCAACTCTCCACCTCCCAATCACTATCAACAACACCAAACACACACCACCACTTTTCCACATTGCACACGACACGTGTTTCGCCTCAAGACAAGGTATCATCAGGTATAGTAGACCCTACGGAAGACAATTGTTATCTTTAAGTCATTATATGGACAGTCAAAAGTTTTATTTAGCTAAGATCCGCGACAAGCAAAACAATAACAGAAAATCAATAATGTGTGTTCTTCCGTTGGGTTTAGTGGATTTATTTGGAACTTAAACCAAAAACTTACCGAAAATCGGCCATCAACTCTCCACCCACCAACCACTATACACAACGCCAAACACACACTATCACCTTTCCATCTTGTACACGACACGTGTTTCGCCCCAACACGAGGCATCTTCAGGTATAGTAGACTCTACGGAAGACAACCGAAAAGTCATTTATAATGTTTTTGTAATTTTAAGGCCCATAAAACATTTTATATTTTATATAAATGTGAATTTTAACTCGAAGTTAGTGAGTTAGTGCCCTACTAGGAGTGTAATTTCCGCCGACAATATGTCGCAGAGGAACTCGGGTGCGACGGGAAGTAAATGCACTTCGTTTATTTTATTCTATCAATAAGATATGTGAATAGGTTTTCTCAACGAAAATGTATAGTAGTAGCTTTATCAACGCGAATCAGTAATACGTAAGGTGTACAGTAACATATTTAGTTTATATATCGAATAACAACAATACGCTTAACTAAAACACACATATGCTTAATGATTATTGTCTGCCAACATTGAGAGAACATTCTGTATTTATTTCACGCACATGATTTCAACAAGATGGCGTCACGCTCCACACAGACCATGGATGCCGTGCTTTGTAGTGATTTCTTCCCTGACAAATTTATAAGCCGTTTCGGCAATATCTTTTGACCACCCAATTCACTAAATCTCACTCACTGTGGACTGTTTTCTGTGGGAGTATCTCAAAAGTCTATGAAACAAACCCAACGACCTTCTCAGCACTAAAAGGAAATATCGTCCACGTGGTTGATGACATTCCGACGTCACTATTTTACTGTGGCTAGACGTAATTAGAAATAATTTGAAAAAATAAAACCCGCACTTCTACATACATACATACATACATACATACATACATACATCATACATACATACATACATACACACATACATACAACCATACATATGTAGAACCATACATTTATACATACATATCGTCACGCCTGTTTCCCTTAGGGGTAGGCAGAGACCACAGATCTCCATCTGCTACGAACTCGGCATACTTTCCTTGCTTCCTCCACACTCATTAGCCTCCTCATGCAACCCGCACTTCTCTTCGTAAAAGATATTGAATTTTATTTAGAGTCAATATTCGCGGGTTCGTACGGATGGATTATGATATACGTGTGGATTTATTTCAAGTCTAGTAACCTCCCCAATCCGCATTTTCTTCCCTGTCCTTCCTCTCCGCCAATCCACGGTCTGCAATGGATGCGTAGCTATGATGGCGACGTAGTTCGCCTATATATATATATATGTATATATATATATATATATATATATATATATATATATATATATATATATATATATTTTGAATGACTCGTTTCTGTGAAGGTGCGTTTCTCTCGCGACGTCTTTCTTCACACACCACTCTACGAAACCGACTTCTTATTTCATCAACGATATTTTTATTAAACATTGGAATCTTGAAACAAGCTATTATAATATGAAAAGTCGCGTGGAAATTCATTTTATATTATACATATATAATATGTTGATGTAACAAAGTTGTATGTCGACAAATGTACCAGAATATATTGTATTTCGTTAGTTTTGTTAATAGAAACATCCGGTTTCTAATTTCACGCTTCGTGGACAACTGGAATGCCAAGCAGTTCGTAGAATTGTGGTTTTCTAACGCTAATTATGGAGGTTTTGCGTGAAACATAATACATATATTCCTGAAAATATTTTTAAAAACTCTCTTAATCATTTCAGACTTGTCTTGAGAAATAATTTGATATTTTAATAAACTTGATGTACCTTTCGTTAAAAAATGACAATCATTGCCATTGGTTCGATTTTTCCGCAGGACGATTTTGAGTACGAGATTTATTTTTACAATGCTATAAGTTATTTACAATATGTTTTTTATGGGATAGGAAGGCAAACGAACAGGCGTGTCACCTGATGGAAAGCAATCAACGCCGCCCATCCAAACATCCGCAGGCATAGGCAGTGCAGAAGCGTTGCCGGCCTTCAAGGAAAGTGTCATTACGGGAGTGGGAGGGGTGGGGAATGCGATCAGTAACCAAAGAAGACAGTCTTTCACTTATTCTCATTTATTTTAGAATGGACTTACTATTACGATCAGATCAGAATCTGACAGTCGGGACGGCCAATTATCTCAGTGTCAGGGTTATCGCTTACGGAAACAATGGTCGCGGGTTCGATCCCCGCATCGGAATAAATATATGTATGTACTACATACATATGTATGTATGACCTGCAGATATTTATTACGAGTCTGCTCACCCTGACGATCCGCATAGGACAATCGTGATCGGTTAAATGTTCATTCCTCCAGAAATGGGGAGCCCCGTGCTCAGCAGTGAGACATAATATATGGGCTGTAAAAAAAGACCAACCGTGAAAATGATAATATATATATTTATATATATATATATATATAAATTCACGCCTATCCCCCGCAGGGGTTGGCAGAGACCACAGAGCTCCATCCGCTGCCATTCATCGCAGCGAAACGGCTCGTCATTGGTCGCTTTTCGCCCTCGTGAGAATCAGGACGTGACGGGTGGCGAACCACGTCGCCGTCATTTTCGACAAATTAGGTATATTAAATTCGTCTTAGTGAATCCCACGAGCCGCAAGGGAGGATGGAGGTCAGCCCCAGCAGAGCCCTGCATGCTGAGGTAAGGCACCATAGTCCCCGGGGAGCCCGACCCCGGGACGATCGGCACGTTTACGACTAGGCTCGCCCCTAGCCACGCATCCATTGGCACGGCAGACCGTGGATTGGCGGAGAGGAAGGGAAAGGATAGAGAAGAAAGGAAGGGGCAGAAAAGGAAATGCGGATTGGGGGGTTACCAGACTCGGAATAAACATTTAAAAATCCATATAAATATTTATTCCGATGCGGGAATCGAACCCGCGACCATTGACTCCGCGGGCGGAAGGCCCCGCCACTGAGCCAATCGGTCGTCTATATGATAATGATAATATATAAATAATAAAAATACTAAATCAAATGATTATTTTAATTAAACAAATGATTTTGTATTAAATAAAACTGATAAAATTATTTGATCATTATTTCATAGGAGGAAAGGTGAGGAAGATAAGTCACTTTTTCAAAAAGCATGTCAAAATTCACTATATATTATTATAAATAACTATGTATCTTTTTATTTATTAGTTTATTATATACGGTTTTTTCCGTAAAAAAAAACGTACCTTGACCAAATTGCTGAACTTTTTAAGAAAGGCCAGGTCAAGAGTACCCTCAACCGGCGGGTTTGCATGAGGAGATCAAGGAGTCTGGAGGAAGCAAGGGAAGTATGCCGAGACCGTAGCAGATGGAGATCTGTGGTCTCTGCCTACCCCTACGGGAGACAGGCGTGACGATATGTATGTATGTATGTATTATTTACGGTTAACTCATATTTATATATCGCATCGTGTATCATCGTCACGCCTGTCTCCCGTAGAGGTAGGCAGAGACCACAGATCTCCATCTGCTACGATCTCGGCACACTTTCCTTGCTTCCACCACACTCATTATTCTCCTCATGCAAGCTCGCCGGTTAAAGGTACTCCTGACCTGGCCTTCCTTAAAAAGTTTAGCAACTCTATCAATCTCACGATAATGTATCACCAGCCCACACCAAATTATCTTTTTGACACCGTGTCCATCCTACGGTTGTCTGGAAGAAATCGCTATTAGCGATAAATCCGCCATTTGTATAAACAATATTTGTATAATATTGTTTTTGGTGTACGATAAAGAATATATATATCTATCTGTCTATCTATCTATTCCTAAAATGTTTTAAGCTTCTAATCCTATATGAATTCGCGTTAAACGGGTTTTTATGAGCATATAGAGGGAGCTTATCGCAGCGAGCCGTAAGGTGAAGCGTGAACTACGGAAGGGTTAATGGTTCAAACGATGCGTCCCAGTTTCACAAGGTTAGCCTTACACCTAACTTCATATTTGAGCATAACATGAAATGAACGTAGACTCGTACAACGCGGATGCGTTCTCTTCTTCCACTCAGGCTCTCTATCTAAACATTCATCTACCGAATTCCACAACCGCTCAACTCGCCGTAAAGAAAAGTTTCATCCCCACCATCTGGATGAGTGGCGATCTACCACGCTGCGCTTCACTTGAAAGTTCTTTCCACGCACTACCACCCGTAGAACGAGCTACCTTCGGCGGTCTTTCCGAACCGATACGACATTGGCACATCCAAAAAACAAGTCTACACATATCTAAAACGCCGGCGACGCTTCCGCGTCTCCTACTGAGTCGCGGTTGTCTATGGGCGTTGATTGCTTTCCATGAGACGACACGCTTGCTCGTTTGCCCTCCTATCCCATAAAACAAAAAAAATCTGATCTTCGGCTTAACGCATCCAGTTTCTGCCGATCGTCTTTTGCAGATTGTCCCTTTACCTGGTCGTCCTATACTGTATGCACGATGATGACGAATGACATATAAGACTATTGAACTAGCTACCTTTAGCGATATTTCCGAAACTATATGACATTGGAACCTTTAAAAACAAGCCTACTCATATCTTAATGGTCCGCAATGTATTTGTGATGCCGAACGAAACGGGGACATCCACACCCCGTGTAGGGGGTGTTGGATCGAGCCTCGGGGATGCTCGCGCAGCAACTCAATTGGGCGACCGCCCCTCCCCCCCAATCCTAGCTGCCGCTGCTCCCAGTGGCTTTTGAATGTGACCAGGCCCACCCGCGGCTGTAATGCTTTGATGATGATGAGTTATTGTAGATACTTCGTTCTCGTGTAGGTTGCATATAAATTAAATCAAATACAGCGTCAGTCGGAATCGAAAGTATTATATCAAATTAAGCGCTCCGTGCGAAGCACAAAGCTCAGCAACGTAGTTCATTGCTAACCCACGTACGTTAGCCGTCAAGGTTGCCACGAATGTGAAATTTTAATGAGCTTTTTGTAGTGCGGCTGTCTTTTGTTGTGTCACTGTCATATGTAACGTATTACATTTTCTATTTCGTATACTATGTAATAATGCCTTTTGTGGTATCACTGTCGTTTGTAACGTATACAAACGTACATATTATCACGCCTTTTTTCCGTAGGGGTAGGCAGAGACCACAGACCTCCATTTGCTACGATCTCGGCATACTTTCCTTGCTTCCTCAACACTCAGCAGTCTCTTCGTGCGAGCTCGTCGGTTAAGGGTACTCTTGACCTGATCTTTCATAAAAACTTTGGCAATTTGGTCAATATATGTTTTCCTTGGTATCCCCATACCGACCATTCCATTCATATCCGCAACGTAAATTTCTTTTGCTACTCGTCTTTCATCCAGTCCCTCTATAAGCCACGTGTGCCTCTACGCGTAATGGATTATATAATATATTTTCAATTTTGTATAATATACTTTATAAGATTGTCTTTTGTGGTGTCACTGTCCTTTGCAACGTATTATACTCTCTATTTTGTATACTACGTAAGACTGCCTTTTGTGGTGTCACTGTCCTTTGCAACGTATTATACTCTCTATTTTGTAGTCTACGCAAGACTACCTTTTGCGGTGTCACTGTCGTTTGTAACTTATTATATTTTGTATATGGACAGTCAAAAGTTTTACTTAGCTAAGATCCGCGACAAGCAAAACAATAACAGAAAATTAATAATGTGTGTTTTTCCGTTGGGTTTAGTGGATTTATTTGGAACTTAAACCAAAAACTTACCGAAAATCGGCCATCAACTCTCCACCCACCAACTACCATACACAACGCCAAACACACATTATCACTTTTCCATCTTGTAAACGACACGCGTTTCGCCCCAACACGAGGCATCTTCAGGTATAGTAGACTCTACGGAAGACAACCGAAAAGCCGACTTTTCGGTTGTCTTCCGGTTGACACTTATCCCAACCGAAAAACACACATTATTGATTTTCTGTTATTGTTTTGCTTGTCGCGGATCTTAGCTAAGTAAAACTTTTGACTGTCCAGATAATGATGGATTTCCGCAAAGTAACGCCTGACTCCATTAATAATATTATATTTTCTATACTACGCAAGACTACCTTTTGCGGTGTCACTGTCGTTTGTAACGTGATACATTTTCTATTTTGTATACTACGTAAGACTGCCTTTTATGGTGTCACTGTTGTTTGTAACGTATTATTTGCTACTCGTCTTTCATCCATTCCCTCAATAAGCCGTACGCACCTCTACGCGTAATGTATTATAATATATTTTCAATTTTATAATATACTTTATAAAACTGTCTTTTGTGGTGTCACTGTCCTTTGCAACGTATTATACTCTCTATTTTGTATACTACGTAAGACTGCCTTTTGTGGTGTCACTGTCATTTGTAACTTATTATATTTTGTATTTTTTATACTACGCAAGACTACCTTTTGCGGTGTCACTGTCGTTTGTAACGTGTTATATTTTCTATTTTGTATACTACGTAAGACTGCCTTTTATGGTGTCACTGTTATTTGTAAAGTATTATATTTTCTATCCTGTATACTACGTAAGACTGCCTTTTGTGGTGTCACTGTCATTTGTAACGTATTATATTTTTTTTAGTTTGTGAACTATATAAGCCCGAGCTCAAACTAAACGCAATTATATTTCCATTTTATATCCAATAGCTCTAATAACTAACCAAAGATGGCCTAAGAAGAATCACAAGATGGCCAGGCCCATTCAGTACAGAAGAAGAAGAAGAAAGTACGACAGATGTGTTGATTTGACGTTGATTATGGACTTACATTTTAATTAAGTTCACTTTCATTAAAAATATAATATATACATAAACATTTTATATATGTATGTTTATAATATTTTGTGTGTATGTGTGTGTGTGTGTGAGAGAGAGAGAGGTGAGATAGTATAATTAATAATAATTATTGTGAGAGAGGATTATTAGAACGTTTTTTTTAAATATGACTTTACTGGTATGAAATAAATGTACGGCTTTAAATAACTTATTATAGGAACAAATAATATGTTCGAGAAATAACTGATTTTTGTATAAAGTTTATCTATGGTATTAAAGTGTATTTAATATCATTATCGCACCAGTACACATCTTATAAAAGAGATATGTATCTAGGGGCAATACATCTACCGCTATAGATACGTAAATTTTAGAAATTTCATCAAGGCTCGCTGTGGGAGAGACCTATGTCTACTAGTGGACTTCCGTAATCCATTTATATTGTTCAGAATAAATTCCACTACTGAATACCACCATCCATCAATTGTTGACTTATTCGTTTGAATCTATATGCAAAAAAAAATAAAACGTTTGAAACGTTCCACTCAAACTCCAACTAGCATTTAAGCGAATATCGATTCAGGAAATTACGAATTTAAACGAAACGCCGTTCCAACTCGGGTGTTTTGCTCAGATGATATACGTTCCGAAAATTCGTGGAACCCATCCAAAATATCGGATATTAAATGTCTACTGAACAATATTTACACGCTCAAGACTTCTCGCTGTCAGTCGACAAAAGATATGATTGATTATTTTTTAATACATCATCAATAAAGATTTCTTTTGTGGGTGCGTTCCTACGCATATGAGGAGGCGTGTCACTTGGCGTGGAAAGCCTCAAAAGACGAAAGAAGAAAACACTTTTTTTGTAATGGTATTCGAGCTCTGCGTGAGAGATGGGCAAAAGTTGTAGCTAGCGATGAGCAATACTTTAAATATATCTAAGCATTTTTGCACAATTAGGTTACATTTAAAAAAAAAAAAGTGAGAACTTAGTTGCGCACCTAATCCTATCGTATCCTATCCTATCCTACTAATATTATAAATGCGACAGTTTGTGAGTATGGATGTATGTTTGTTACTCTTTCACGAAAAAGCTACTAGACGGATTTGGATGAAACTTTACAGTAATATAGGTTATACATCGAAATAACATATAGGCTACAATTTGTAATGATTTTATGTAATTTTGGTCGTAATATAACGATACATGTCAATTAAGTCGGAAAAAAATATGGCCTCTGAGAGCTATCGTGGCGTACGCTGCCTAAACCATTGGAGTTACATAAAGACGATGTACCGTAGGATTGTTTGTCTTGAATAGGTCTAAACAAAAGTTTGCGACAGCATATAAGCCACAATGATCAGAATTGTGAACCATAAATTAAGTAAAAAATTATTAAAAATATTATTTAAAATTATCTGTCACGAATCTTAATGTGACGGACCAAATTTCACGCGAGCGAAGCCGCAGAAAAAAGATAGTATGCTATATACGAAACTAATACGTATAGATGAGTGGCTTTTTGGCCCTAATTTAGATGCACAATTGAACCAATTAAATTGAGCTGAAATCTGATTCTAAGTTGTTTTTTCTTTTCTCAGAACAAACCAACGATTTCCGGGCCCTAAAGAGGTAAGGTTTTGTAAGTTAGTCACTCACAGATTTCTCGACATGTGAATAACGATGTTAAATTACGATTCACCGTGTAACCGTGTCTGTTAGATGCAACATCAGGCGTCCACACGTACCGAAACTAAGTTAAGCTCGTCACGGTGACGTCCTGACGGTTTCATCCTACGTGACGCCCGGCGAAGTGGAGAATCTCTTCCATACATTGTAATATTGTTACACATGATACTGTTAGATATATATTTTTATATAATTTTGTACTTTACAATGGAATATTATATAACAGAAGCGAAGCTTATTTTATGCATTATTAGGAGGGGTTTTTTGTGGGATAGGAAGGCAAACGAGCAATCAACGCCGCCCATAGACTTCCGCAGCGCCATAGGCAGTGCGGAAGCGTTGCCGATCGTTATCGAAATCGATCGTTAAGGAAATTGTCATTATGGGAGTGAGAGTGGGACGGGAAGGAGTAGAGGGAGCGGGAGGGTGTTGATCTTCCGGAACTCAACCCTCACCGTACAAAGCGCGGTAGCTAAGCTATCACACAGACGTCGGTTTTCTGCGGGAGTTTGATACTTCCCCGGGCGAGCCGGCCCATTCATGCTACAGACAAATAATATGCCATTCTTGACAAAGTATTCGTCTGCAGCGTGGCTCTACGACTATTTCTTCCTAGTTACCACCTCAGGACATATTAAATTTAAATTGTTTATTTAAATTATTATATTATACACCTTTATTTAGTTAATACTCTCAAAAGATTAATAAATATAATAACATGCATAGGGATGCAATGTCAATGATGTATTAATATATCAACTGGGGAGGCTTTTTTTTGTTTTTTTACGTGGGGAAATCCGTTACGGATACCCTGCCGCCATAGGGGGGACGGCGAGTTATGTCGGACTCCGCGTGCGCGTCTACCGACAAAAACCCCACGACGGCCACCATCGGCACCAAGGAAGAGTCCCGGGATCTGTTAAAGAACTGCTTCTGCCGGGGCTCCTCCGGCGCCTGGTTCACTAAGCCCGTCTCGAGGGTTGCGTGAGTTCGCTACCCTCGACACCCTCGCGGTGCTTAAACGGTTATTCCTGCCATAGGGAACCACCGTCCTCCTTAAGGCCGCTTGATAAGCACTGAGGGCCCCCACACGCGAGTGCCCACACCCTCAAAGGCCCCGGTTATCTAGCCTTACCTACCCTATGCCATAGGGTGCTAGAAAAAGCGAGTGTTAACCCGAATCTATTGGCTCAGTGGCAGGGCCTCCCACGCACGGAGTCTATGGTCGTGGATCCGATCCCCGCATCGGAATAAATATATGTATGGCTTACAGATATTTATTCCGAGTTTGGTAACCCCTCCGATCCGCACCGGACAAGCGTAGCGGGTTACAGTCCGTTCCTCCAGAAATGGAGAGGCCCGTGCTCAGCAGTGTGACATGTATGAGCCGTGAAAAAAAAAACCCGAATCACATTGACGGTTAATGACCGCGCTGCGTTGGAGTTTACGATTTCGTCACCATCCTGATTCTGACATCCAGCAATACCTGCTCTGATGTCTATGAATGTGGTCGATTTCACGTGGTCATGTGGTCACGTTTGCCTTTCTTCCTATGATCCTATGTCCGCGAGGTGGGGCAGAGGGCGTCCACAGTGCTTCTCCATTGGGATCGGTCTTGAGCGACGCGCTTCACTTCAGGCCACGTCAACCCGATGGATTTCATCTCGGCCGCTACGGAGCGCTTCCAGGTGTGTTTGATATTAATCTCATAAAAAATGCAGCCATTATAAAAACTCAGCATAAAACAATGTTTTCTTCGACAAAAAACGTTCCATAGCGCATTAAGAAAGGGTTTGGTGTCTCGTGTTGATTCAGAAGTAAAATTAATTTAACAAAAGACTGTCTGTTTTAATAATTGTCCCATTGCTTTATGTTTTACGCTTGTTTACATTTCTTGTCCCCTTTCATAAATTAGCTTCCTCTTAATGCCTTAAAAATGGGTGTCTTTAAAATTTTATATTGCATGTTTCATAAATAATATATATAATTACGTGATTGGTATTACATACATACATATATATATATATATATATATATATATATATATATATATATATATATATATATATATATATATATCGTCATGCCTGCCACCCACGCGGGGTAGGCAGATCACACAGATCTCCAGAGACCACAGATCTCCATCCGCTACGATCCCGGCACACCTTTCTTCTTCCTCCACACTCATCCATCTTTTCATCCATCCTTCCTCTCACATTCATCGTAGCGAAATGGAGAGCTCCATTAGTCGCTTCTCGTCCTCTTGGGAATCAGGACGTAACGGGTGGCGAACCGAGTCACCGTCATTTTTAACAAATTAGGTTTATTATAATTCGTCATAGTGAATCCCACGAGCCGTAACAAAGAATGGAGTTCAGCCCCAGCAGAGCCTCTCAAGCTGAGGTAAGACACTATAGTACCCGGGTACTGTCTTCACGAAAAGACAGTTGCGGATGTAGATGGGGGGCGACACGTTCGCCTCTCTATCACATAGAAAATATATATGGGATTTCACAAAAGAAGTCACTATAGCCAAATTCTGCAAATACTCGGTACTATAGCGTGCCAGCCGTACCACTACGGGGACGCATGGGATCTTTAGGGGGTTTTATCTTCGATGTAATTGAAATTCTTTCAAGTCAATTTAATTTTTTTTATTTTTATTCATTATACATTTATACTATACACATTTACATTTTATTCATACTTTATTCACACTTTATTAATTTACATTTTATATTTTATATCTCATTTTCTCATGCCGGAAGTAAGTATATTTCTCTCATAACATCTTTCCACGCACCAGTTTGTGGAACCAGCTACCCTCGGCGGTCTATCCGAACCATTACGACATTGGAGCCTTCAAAAAACAAGCCTGTACATACCTAAAAGGTATATAATAAAAACTAATTTTTTTGTTTTTATAAAACAATTTATTTCTTTTTTATTTTAATATTTTTTATATATATTCACGCCAATCCCCCGCAGGGGTTGGCAGAGACCACAGAACTCCATCCGCTGCCATTCATCGCAGCGAAACGGCTCGTCATTGGTCGCTTTTCGCCCTCGTGAGAATCAGGACGTGACGGGTGGCGAACCACGTCGCCGTCATTTTCGACAAATTAGGTATATTAACTTCATCTTAGTGAATCCCACGAGCCGCAAGGGAGTATGGAGGTCAGCCCCAGCAGAGCCCTGCATGCTGAGGTAAGGCACCATGGTTTTTAAAATTACGAATTTAAATAATATACTTTAAATTATATTATAGTAATATAAAAGTTTTTAATATATTCAAATAAAAAATTTTATTACATTAGTGATACGTTTATCAATGTATCACTACAGTACTTACTTGATTCGGTAACCTAGTACATTCAGTAGCACAGTTACCGCTTTCTAGGTCAATAGCGACAATTTCCCACATCGGGATAAATACGTGTATGTACTACAGCTATTTATTTAGAGTCCGGATGTTCCAGCAATACACCTTAGACAAGTATGGTTATATCCATTCTTCTTGAAATTGAAAGGTAAAAAAATATATGAAATGATGAAAAACAAATTGCTACCCACAAACATCTTAAATATGATACTGTCTTGTACCACTTTGTAGGCGTAATATTTCCTGAGGGCTCAATATTAAAAGACAAGATTCAATATAAAAATTTAATATCTCCTCCTGTATCTGAGTACGACAAAATTTTGTCTTGAATATTATTCCACGGGATACATTTCATAAGGTAGTTTAATAAATCAAAATATACATGTTGTTATTTATATTCCGACGATCTTAAAGATTTATTAACTAAGTCAACAGGATAAATATATTTCAAAGCATTTTTTTCTACGGTGGCAATTATTTATAACTATTATGCCAGTGTCAAATATTACATAATACGTAACGTCATATGTCGTGATAAAATGGCGGCCATTCTGCCAAAAAATTTTGACTTTTGCAGTCAACATAAAAAATCATGATATACACCATGACTTTTTTATTGCCCAAGAAAATTAAGTAATATGTTCAGTTATCGATATACATTAAATTTGGCGAAGAAAAAATTTTTTAAAAATGTCCTTAATATATTACCAAAAATTATACAACAAAAAATCTTGCTAATTCAAATAGACATCGTTATCATTCCAATATGAACTGCAACCAAACCAAACGAATTTGGTCGCGTAATAAATATTTACAAGATTTCTTTGAAGTCCCATAAAACAATATTTTTGAATGAACGCTATAATATTTGAATGTTACATACTGACATACATATTTTTACAAATGCGTATTTTCGTTTTCTCGGGTAATTGAAAAAGTCACGGTGTATATCTACATTTATTTTATTACACTTTGCGTCCTCGTCTTAATCGATCAGTATTGTACAATATGCCACCACAAATAAACATAAGATTATGAAAATTAAATAAAATCAAAAAACACTGATCTAAGTTAGCGGTCAATTTCTCATATTTTTAGTTATATATTTATATGCTTTTCACATTAGCTTTTATATTCCTCGTGAGTTAATAAATTCGAGCACGCCTGTACAACTGATTATTTTTTGTTTTTCTTTAATGGCAATAAGTTAAAACTATTATGCCAGTGTCAAGTAAAATATAATAACACCAAGTATATTGAAATGTACTAGTCAGCTTGTCACGTTACGTCTTGATAAAATGGTGGCTATTCGACCAAAACCTTGTATGGACTTTTTCAGTCAACTTAAGAAGTCAAAAAAATGCGTGTATCGTAAACATATTATAGTTCGTAAACATATAAAGTTGTAACAGTATGTATATTGGTGGATATTTCCATCAATGTATTGTTGTGAGTTTGTATCCTCAATTGGACTACTGATCCTAGCTGATTGAAGCTTGATTGAAAATATATCCTAGCTCAAGCATTATTAAATTAGTTGAAACAATTGAAAAGAATTCTAGTAAAATACAAAACTTTCTAGAACGCTTATTTCAAAAAAGTATGTTAGACGTTCGATGTTCAAGTTTGTATTGATTTGATTGAAATATTTTTCATATTCACCATTTGTAAACCTCTGTAGAATTTCACGATTCGATTCAATTGATTTCATTGCGAAAAAATATTTTGAATTTTAAACGAAATTGCTACATTCCACTCGTGCGCGTAGAAGCTCTACGCTATTCAGAATCCATTCGTATTTATTTCGCTTTTAGATTCATGAAGTTTCATATGTATAACGTTCTTTCATCTTTAAGTGTGGATCCATATAAATATTATGAATTTACTCAAGTTACCCCCAATTCGACGATTTTCGGCAATATTTTCCACTAAAGAATTTCAGAGTTATGACCGAGTGATTTCCTTATAAAGATTAATTTCGTCTCTATTCTCTAATACCTAAAATAAATAAATACGTGGTATCAATTTGCACCGATATTCCGTTTGAGTTGACACTTTCGTAGCACGTCCGTAGCCCTGACGTAGTACTTTCGTAGGACTTCGTAGCACTAAGGTAAAACAATCATTTTTTTTAAAATAGCACTGCGTCACCTTTGAATTGTAACGATTGCTCTAAATCTAATTTAAGTTAACCCGAGGCACGCTCGTTTCCACAAGATCTTCTCTAGTCGCCCCCTGGCCCCCAGCATGAGCGGGTATAAGCCATGGAGTCAAGAGAGAAAAAATCAACCACATCAAGATACAACGTTAAGTTACCTCGAGAAACCTAAACCTACCATTTTACAGAGTGGTAGTCCATAATATGGGAAAGTCACCTTCTGTTTCCTCTTGTGTAAAAACGGATTTAGCACCAGCCAATGCATTTACACCCTGAAAATTTCTAATTGAGACAAGATACCATTTAAACTTTTAACTCAACCTATATGTATAGAGTTCAAAAGTGACATGAACACACGAGCTTGTATTAAGAGAGTGATGACTGTGGACGAGGCAGTGTGTCGGGATCGTAGCAGATGGAGGTCTACGGTCTCTGCCTACCCCTACGGGAGACAAGCGTCATTATTTATAAACGTATGTATGTATATCGGAACGGTTTGATGGTATTTTATCAATTACTCCTGTCAGTTGTTATGCTGATTAATGACCAGGTTACACCGTCGGGATCGCATAAACAATTAATAAGTAATCGAACCGCAATGTACCACGCTGCGAAGGTATCGCGCGGCCGTAATTAATGGATATCGATTGGTGAGTACTGGAGACTGTTATTTGCAACTTTTACCTTTCATTTTAATGTTATTGATGTGAAAACTCTGAGTAGGGAAAAAATCTGTGGGTTTGCGTCAGCAACATGCTACGTGTTGAGAGGCTCGCACGTGAACTGGAGCAGGTTCAACCAGCTCACTATCGTCGCGAATGGAGCGGCGGAATGAGTAGTCGGGGTCCTGTGGACCCCAAGGGTCGCTGCCCAACCCGAGATGATCGTGGCCATTTATCCCTGATTTGAACATCTAGCGCTCACCACCTTACCATCAATAGGCACAATGCCTTAGGCCTACACTGGTCGAGAGATAGGGATACGTGGCATCTCTCGGGCTTATCCATGATGATTATACCATACGTCTACTAAAACGAAGGCATCATGATGTGCGGCGATAAAATATATCTATAGTTATAAGTATAGATAGCTATAGATAGACTTTAAACACAGTTGATGCACGCGCTGCCTACGTACACGCATCACGTCAACACATTGTATATATTAATGGAGTCAGGCGTTACCCTGCGGAAATCCATCACTATATGGACAGACAAAAGTTCCACCTAGCTAAGATCCGCGACAAGTAAAACAATAACAGAAAATTAACAATGTGTATTTTTCTGTTGGGTTAAGTGGATTTATTTGGAACTTAAACCAAAAACTTACCGAAAATCGGCCATCAACTCTCCACCCACCAACCACTATACACAACACCAAACACACATTATAACTTTTCCATCTTGTAAACGACACGTGTTTCGCCCCAACACGAGGCATCTTCAGGTATAGTAGACTCTAAGGAAGACAACCGAAAAGCCGACTTTTCGGTTGTCTTCCGGTTGACACTTAATCCAACCGAAAAACACACATTATTGATTTTCTGTTATTGTTTACAGTAGACTTTTCGGTTGTCGCGGATCTTAGCTAGGTGGAACTTTTGACTGTCCGTACATTGTATATACCCGATTATATGTGTGTGCGTTGGACGCTTAATGGATGGATAAAGTTTTGTGAGTCGCGTCAACAACATGTTGTAATAATAGCAGCATTTAATATTACAATAAGGTTGAAATTACAAAATATAGTTTTAAGTTTTCACTTCTATTGGCAGTCCTCATGACTACGATTTTTTTTTGTATATATCCCCACGCACAGAGAGACAGGTCCGAAACACTTGAAATGTATTTCTGATTTATCTAGAGTATGATCTATGTAGAGAGTTGCTGGCGGCCGGTTTTCCGTAAGATTTAGATTAAGTTCTCTATAAATCCAGTTTCTCAAGTAAAAAACACATATTATTATTTTTCTGTCTGACTGTCGATATAATAATGGATTTCCGCAAAGTAACGCATGACAGTATTAGTCAATATATATTTAAAATAAATACATGCGCGAGGTGCATGCGTTTGTGTGTGTAAGTTTCTGTTGTATAAAAAATATACATGGTGTACTTTTTTCGAATAATGAACAAATGCAAGGTTTTTTTTCTATATATAACAATAATATATTTATTGATCATTAATAAAGCTTACAATTTTGTTTCACTGCCTGTCGAACTAGGGCGAACCCTGCACTATCTATATGTCTGCGGCAGACAATTCCTTTCTATGACAAATTTATGAATTACATATACTATTCTAATTACCATACTTAATATATTTTTACAAATTGAACAATCATAATTTGATATGATAGCTTTTTAAAAAGCTTCGCCGAAAGATGAGATACTCAATGTCAACTCAGTGTCAAGCAGTAATTTAAATTAATCCATTTCATAAATAATGTTGGAGGTTTTTTCATCGAAAGAGATACTTACTTGGAATTTTTATTTGAATTTAATATTAGGATAGGTGCTTATTTTAATTTAATATTATATTAATTGCCTATTTTTAATATTATTTAATGTGCTTATTTTAATTTAATAATATTACATTAATTGCCTATTTTTAATATTATTTGATGTGCTTATTTTAATTTTATATTATGTTACACATTACTTAGCTTCCAAATCAAAAAGAAATACAATTTGCAATAAAAAAAACAATTACATTACAAATCGCGATGCGGCGCTTTTGTGTGTGTGGGTTTTTTATTTTTTCTCTTCGCCAACATCAGTGATATAGTATATAATATTCTTGAGAGACATCCGTTGTGGAGGACGGTGGTATTAGAGGCTGACGTCTCGACAGACAAGGGTCCGGCGTTATGAAATCATCCTGAAAGTTATCATGCTTTCATCTCTATTTATACAACAATACTGTGTCGTGTGAAAGAGAAACATGTGTTATCGGCCTGAACTGTGGGCGATAGTAGCACTCTGAACCTGACAACGCGTCACAACTTCGTTAAGGTCTTTGAAAAAAATAAAGATAGCCTTAACTTTACATCGATGCGTGCATCGAACCCCAGTCCTTTTTGAACGACGGTACTGGTGATAAACACTGAGCCAATCAGATCGTCAGTTGAAGGTAACAGACCAATCGAAGGTTGTAGTTAATTGTTTGCTAGTGGCAGAGCCACGCTGCAGACGAATACTTTGTCAAGAATGGCATATTATTTGTTTGTAGCACGAATGGGCCGATTTGCCCTGTGAAGTATCACACTCCCGCAGAAAACCGGCGTGTGAGTGGTTTAGTTCCGGAATTACCCGCTGCTACCTACCTCCTCATTCTCCCCCTCCCATAACGACACTTTCCTTTAAGGTCAGCAACGCTTCTGCACTGCCTGTGGCGCTATGTCTATAGGCGGCGTTGATTGCTTTCCATCAGTTACACGCCTGCTCGTTTGCCTTCCTATCCATAAAAAAGGTTTCAGGATCAGTCCCGTTCCTCACTCCCCACTAAATAAATAAGTGAAAAGTTCTAACAGCCACGTTACGCGACTCTGGGTGTGGAAAACATCTATAGATTCCCGTCAACAACATGTTAATACTTAAGGTTTATATTATAAAAATATTAAAATTATTAATTTATTAAAAATATTATTAATATTATTATTATTTATTTTTTATTATTTAAATTATTTATTTATTATTAAGCTTTTAATTTTAATTTACTTATATAACATAATTTATATAATATTACAATTAGTTTGATATATCAAAATACAGTTTTAAGTTTTCACTTCTGTTGGCAGTCTGACTGCTTTCGATTTTTCATTTTTTTTCAACAGAACGATTTTTATCATTGCCATTTTTTGGAAAATAATATTGTAAAACAACTCGTGGGCATGCTTTCGACGAAGTTAGCCTTAGGGTCATACCTTGAAGACGCACAGAAAAAAAAAACATGTATACGTTTAAAGAACCGACCCAAATCCGCTTTACATTCGTGTCTACAGAAGCATAAGGGGTGTGGATATATAATAATACCGTATAAGAAGGCTTAAGCTACAAAGGAATCTGATGAAATCGCAATAAAAGAAATACTCCCTGAAAAACATATTTCTAAACCATATTTTTATCCGAGTGTATGAAAAGTATAGAAGATTTTGAAAGAAAGAAAAATTTATTATATAATCCTGACCGAGATGACAATGGACCATTCTTACAGTTATAAAACCTTGCTCCCCTCCACGCTCGACCACCTGAGGGACGTCCGCTCCCACGCGAAATTCTCCTGTCGCCGCCTGGCTCCCGCGAGGGGGGAGGGCCAGCGACAGACCCAAGGTAGGAATAGGTTCAGCCACATCTTGACGACGCGAAGTCATTAAAGGACGTCCGAAAACCGCTGGGAACAGCGTCATCTAGGAGGCGGTCGCCCCTTTGAGTTGCTGCGCGAGCAGTGAGGTTCCTCCCCAAGGCTCGATCCTACACACCTGTAGGTGTGGATGTCTCCGTACATATTACATAATCCACAACACAGTAATATATATGTACATATAAAATAAAGAAAACACACACATTGTGGAAAAGTGATGGTGTGTGTTTGGTGTTGTTGATTGTGGTTGGAAGGTGGAGTTTTTTTATTTATCCATCCTTTTTCGCACATTCGTCGTAGCAAAACGGCTCTTCGTTAGTCGCTTCTCGCACTCTTGGGAATTAGGACGTGAAGAGTGGCGAACCATGTCGTCGTCATTTTTTAACAAATTGGGTTTATTGAAATTCGCCATACTGAATCCCACGAACCGCAAGGGAGGATGGAGATCAGCCCCAGCAGAGCCCCATAAAATTTGTAACCAATATTTTTATAAAATATATTTAAGTAGGTCAAGAGAATAAATTTGATATGATAGCTTTTTAAAAAGCTTCGCCGAAAGATGAGATACTCAATGTCAACTCAGTGTCAAGCAGTAATTTAAATTAATCCATTTCGTAAATAATGTTGGAGGTTATTTTCATCGAAAGAGATACTTACTTGGAATTTTTATTTGAATTTAATATTAGGATAGGTGCTTATTTTAATTTAATATTATATTAATTGCCTATTTTTAATATTATTTAATGTGCTTATTTTAATTTAATATTACATTAATTGCCTATTTTTAATATTATTTGATGTGCTTATTTTAATTTTATATTATGTTACACATTACTTAGCTTCCAAAAAACTTTGGGTGCTAAGCTGATCGAGGCAGTAATTCACGCCCGCCCACCGTCTCCAGCTGTACAAAGCACAAGTGCTGTCACATATAATAATAATAATAATATATTTTGATCTTTAACAAGTTTAGAAGTTTGTCTTCTGCCTGCCGAACTAGGACGAGCTCTGTACTACGGGCCCTATACTACATACATTATCCTAATTGCCATACTTAATATAATTTTACAAAAAAATGAAACGAAGAATTAAACACAATAAAATAAATTAAACAAACAAAAAAGGCATTCCTTTCCGGCATAAGAAATTGAGTTTAAATATATATTCTAAGTGAAAAGTGAAATTCATTAATATAAAATATAATATTAGAATATTATTAAAGTATATAATAATTATAAAATGTATCAATATCAATATCAGTCCGCGGCAGTCCACTGCTGGACATAGGCCTCACCCAAGGCGCGCCACCTAGCCCGATCTTCGGCTACACGCATCCAATATCTGCCAGCCGCCTTGCGCAGATCGTCGCTCCATCTAGCAGGAGGGCGTCCCACATTACGTTTGCCGAGTCGCGGTCTCCACTCCAGCACTCGTCTACTCCAACGATTGTCGGTTCTCCGACAAACGTGTCCAGCCCACTGCCACTTCAGTCTGCTAACTTGAAGAGCTATGTCGGTGACTCTGGTTCTCCGGCGAATTTCTTCATTTCGAACTCTGTCCACCAGAGAAACCCCGAGCATAGCTCTCTCCATAGCCCTCTGAGCGACTTTGAGCTTGGCGAGGAGAGGGACTGTCAATGTCCACGTCTCGGCACCGTAAGAGAGTAGGGACAGGACGCACTGGTTAAAGACTTTTGTCTATAGACTTTGTGGTATGGGCGACGAGAAGACTTGACGGAATTTCCTGAACGCTGCGCAGCCCAACTGTATCCTTCTCTCGGCTTCTTTCTCGAAGTTGTCTCCGTCCAATCGCACTATTTGGGCAAGGTAGACGACATATTCCTGGACAACTTCGAGAACTTTACCATCGATCGTCTTCGGTTCTGGCTCAGTATAGTGGTATAGCAATTTCATTTGGAAGTGTTAAATTTTATAGAAGAAGAAGAAAAAA
>JASFAT010004082.1:0-17022 GCA_031353405.1 Baronia brevicornis | reverse complement strand
GTGACACACCTGCTTGTTTGCCTTCCTATCCCATAAAAAAAGAAATATATTTCTAATTCAACCTACTTTAAAACAAGAATAGATACATTCAATACATAGTAGAGCTTCGTCGTAAAAATAGAATGCTCCCATTTGTCTGTGGAGAGATTCTGCGAGTCTGTTGAGACTGAAAGCAAACCACTTTAATACTGAAAGGCAATATATTTAGAATTTCCTCGAATCGCGCTTCGTATTCAGACAAACCTCTTATAGATAGATGAATTGGTACAAACAAATACATATACAGAAATAGTCTGGTTAGTTAAAAGTTATGCTTTCAGTTAAAATTTGATTCTTATTTCTATGTGGTCAGTCAAAAGTTTTACTTAGCTAAGATCCGCGACAAGCAAAACGATAACAGAAAACTAATAATGTGTGTTTTTCTCCTGGACGAAAAGACTTTTCGGTTGTGTTCCGTAGAGTCTACTATACCTGAAGATGCCTTGTGTTGGGGTGAAACACGTGTCGTTTACAAGATGGAAAAGTGGTAATGTGTGTTTGGTGTTGTGTATTGTGGTTGGTGGGTGGAGAAATGATAGCCGATTTTCGGCAAGTTTTTGGTTTAAGTTCCAAATAAATCCACTTCATCCAGCAGAAAAACACACATTACTAGTTTTCTGTTATTGTTTTGCTTATCGCGGATCTTAGCTAAGTAAAACTTTTGACTCTCCACATAGTGATGGATTTCCGCAAAGTAACGCCTGACTCCATTAATAATTCTTACTTCTACCTACTCTTGAATTATTGACTTTTTCAATCACAAGCACTTTTTTGCATCCAACACAACCTTCATCATGAAACTCTTAGACTTGATTTCCTCTCTGGAGACTTTGTCTTGAAAAATATTATATATCCTGCGACCTCCAACCTGCATAGGCAGCTGGTACTAACTGGAAACGTAAAGGCAAATATTAGAGAAGATGTCACATCTTTTGTATAGAAGAGGAAACGAGCATCCGGGTCACATCATAGGTAGATGTCACGATGTTTGTCGTTACAAAACTTCAAGTAAAATAAAACAATATCGAATCTCTTGAAATGTAACTAGTCAGCTTCTCACATTACGTCTCACGATAAAATTGTGGCTATTCTATTAAAACTTCTATGGACTTTTTCAGTCAACTAAAACAGTAACGATACACGAATTTATTTCATATCACTTCACTTATAGGCCTTTATGGAACTATATTGTATAATACGCCACCACAATTAAAAAATATAACTGACACGACGATATACGAATTATAAACAATATATGATTATTAAATATATAGACTTGTTTTTTTTTATGGCATAGGAAGGCAAACGAGCAGGCGTGTCACCTGATGGAAAGCAACCAACGCCGCCCATAGACATCCGCAACGCCATAAGCAGTGAGAAAGCGTTGCCGACCTTACAGGAAAGTGAAATTGTGGGAGTGGGAGTGGGAGGGGGATCGGGAATCGGAAGGGGAGTGGGAATCGGAGGAAAGTGGGAAGGGGAGGGTGTTGGGCCTCCGGAACTCAGACCGTTCACCGTACGAAGCGCGGTAGCTAAGCTACCACTCAGATGCTGGTTTTCTGCGGGAGTGTGGTACTTCCCCGGGCGAGCCGGCCCATTCATGCTACAGACAAATAATATGCCATTCTTGACAAAGTATTCGTCTGCAGCGTGGCTCTACCACAAGTGATCACTATGAAAATGTAATAAAAACACAACGTTATTGATGTAAGTTGGCGGGAAAAGTTCTCCGGTTCTTGACGTTCTATTGCTAACTGACACGTTTTTGTTCATATATTCATAATTCATGTGTAGCATTGTATGAAAATCGTAAATAGGTACGGAAATTGTGGGAGATTTATTGGTTTACAACGAACTAGGAGTTCCACCTATAACAGAATGAAGTTAAAGAAAAAATAAGATTGATAAGAAGAGAACGATTAATTAATATTGATGTTCCGAAGCAAATTATGGACTTTGAAATTTCTTAAAATTATTTATATTTATATTGATAAATGTATTGGTTTTATTTGTAAAAACTGTTTTGTTCGATATAATCTATTCGATATAATAAATCTTCTTATCGGCTTAGAGTTTTAATTCCCCAAGGCGAACACAAGGGAATGCTGCAAAAACAATAATTCAATTTATTAGCGTCGAACTTTGATATGATTTTATTTATTATCTGTGTTCTCGTTCTTGTTTAGTTAGGCTGTTTACGTCTTGTCTGTTTTCTCTAGGGATTTACTAGAGAGGACAATATATGGTTGTAAGGCTTGTATCATATAATATATTTTATGAAAGGAGTACTTATACGACATTAAACTTCTAAAAAAAAAGCCTATTTAAACTACCACAGTCGGCAAACTTTAACCGTTGATGGTAAGATGCGCTCGATTTCAACATAATTATTACTACACAGATCATCATCATCAACAGCCTGGCAGTCCAGTGCTGGTCATAGGCCTACCCCATGAAGCGCCATCTAGTTTGATCTTCGGCTACACGCATCCAGTTTCTGCCAGTCGCCCTGCGCAGATCGTTGCACCATCTAGCTGGGGGGCGTCCCACATTACGTTTACCGAGACGCGGTCTCCACTCCAGCAGTCGTTTGCTCCAACGATTATCAGATTTTCGACAAACGTGACCAGCCCATTGCCACTTTAGTTTGCTAATTCGATAGGCTATGTCGGTGATTTTAGTTCTCTGATGAATTTGTTCATTTCGAACCATATCTACCAGAGAAACTCCGAGCATACCTCTCTCCATAACTCTCTGAGCGACTCTGAGCTTGTGAAGCAGACGAACTGTCAGCGTCCACGTTTCAGCGCCGTAGGAGAAAGGCCGTAAAGGTAGGACACATATTTACTACTACTATAATTTAGGTACATATATACTTATCACTAATCAGCATTGGTACTACTTATTAATTTAACATAAATCGTTCTATTTTCAAACAATTACTACTCAAATCATAATTCATCGAAAAATGACTTCCTTAGTTTTGACTTCATCGCATTATTCTGAGTTACTGACTTCCTCTCACATATTAAAATTTATAAAATATCTTAGGTACTCGATATTTTAATAAAAGTGTTTGTATATGTTCACACACACACACACACACACCGACTCTTTATTCCTTTGAGTATATATTATACTTGTTGCTGATAAGACAAACAACTAAGGTTATTAATGGAGTCAGGCGTTACTTTGCGGAAATCCATCACTATATGGACAGTCAAAAGTCGGAAGACAACCGAAAAGCTACTATAAACCGAAGAGTCTACTATACCTGAAGATGCCTCGTGTTGGGGCGAAACACGTGTCGTTTACAAGATGGAAAAGTGATAATGTGTGTTTGGTGTTGTGTTTTGGTTTAAGTTCCAAATAAATCCACTTAACCCAACGGAAAAACACACATTATTAATTTTCTGTTATTGTTTTGCTTGTCGCGGATCTTAGCTAAGTAAAACTTTTGACTGTCCACAAACAACTAACCCAAACAGTAATGAGATAAATTACTGTGACGCACACATTATAGGGTTCAAATGTGGAATAAGGGAAACATAAATAAAGTCAAATAACAGGAAACATTAATTTGTACTCCGGAATAGGGACGACGAGACAGTTCAACGGGTGTATGGTAAAAATGAGAACATGAACAAAAAAACGTATGTGTTCGTTTTCTATATGTTCTTTTTTTTGGATGGAAGGTAAATGAGCAGGTGTGTCACCTGATGGAAAGCAATCAGCGCCGCCCATAGACATCCGCAGCGCCATAGGCAGTGCGGAAGAGTTGCCGACCTTTAAGGAACGTGACATTGTGGGAGTGGGAGGGGTAAGGGGAGTGGGAGGGGTAAGGGGAGTGGGGGAAAGGGTGTGGGAGGGGGAAGAGGAGTGGGAGGGAAGGCGAATCTGAGGTGAAAGGGGAGGGGGAAGGGGAGTGGGAGGGGAGGGGGAAGAGGAGTGGGAGGTGTGCCGGGCGAGCCGGGCCATTCATGCTACACACAAATAATATGCCATTCTTGACAAAGTATTCGTCTGCAGCGTGGCTCTACCATTTATATTCCAGGTATACTTAGGTTCGAGCAATGTTGATACAATTGCGATGAAAGTCCGTATGTTTATCATCATCATTGGCGCTTACGTGAACGTTTCCGATACAGTACCATCAACGCCAACGCTCATCCACTCTAATCACCTATGTACTATAGACGTGCCAACGTGTACTACACACACGGGATCTTTAGGGGGTTTTTTCTTCGATGTAATTGAAATTTTTCCAAATAAAAATGATTTATTTTTCTATTCACTGTACATTTATATCTTATTCATACTTTTTTCACACTTTATCGAATTACATTTTATATTTTAAATCTCTATTTCTTATGCCGGTCGGGTGATATGTCTATTGAAAGACGTCAGACAAACTAATGTTTTTGTTTGTATAAAACAATTTATATCCTTTTTATTTGAAATTTTAAAATAACGAATTCAAAAAGTAGCAATATAATATAAAAGATTTTAATATATTCAAATAAAATTAGTTTTATTACATTTGAATATATTAAAACCTTTTGAATATAACATATTTGAATATTATTAATGGAGTCAGGCGTTACTTTGCGGAAATCCATCACTATATGGACAGTCAAAAGTTTTACTTAGCTAAGATCCGCGACAAGCAAAACAATAACAGAAAATTAATAATGTGTGTTTTGCTGTTCGATTAAGTGGATTTATTTGGAACTTAAACCAAAAACACATGTCACACTTCATGTATGTGTATTCGGGTAACGTTAGGAACAAAAGCTAGTTTAAAATTAATAAATTTAAAATTCTTTAACATACGACATGACATAATTGTGTCAAAGTAGCGTGGAACGCGGGCGATCTAAGTTAATTATAGTATACATCCATACTCGCTCTCCTGGAAAGAAAATTGCATTAACAGTAAAGTAACCAATTCGCTTCTGTCAGTGAGGTTACCATATTAAATTACTTGCACGTGAAACTTTAAAGTTTCACGTGCAAGTAATTTAATATGGTAACCTCATGGTATATTCACCTGGTATATTCACCTTAAGGTGAATATAGTCTGTTCCATAGACTTGATAAATAAAAACTCAGCTGTGAGGAGTGAAACGAACATCTATTTTACAATCTCCACTATTAGATCACTCTCTCACTGTATATACTTATTTATAGATCTTGTTCAAATTTTCAATCGTTAATAAAATCCTTTTTATTCACCCCCTCAAGTTCAAATACATTTTTGTAAACATGTAGTGGATGAAACTTGATGTTAATACAGTTTTATCAAATATTAATTAGTTATTTAAATTTAATAAATTTATTTTAGGATGATTAATGGAGTTAGGCGTTAATTTGCGGAAATCCATTACTATGTGGACAGTTAGAACTTTTACTTAGCTAAGATCCGCGACAAGCAAACAAAAACAGAAAAATAATAATCTGTGTTTTTATACTGGAAGAAGTGGATTTACGGGGAACTTAAACTTAATCTTACCGAAAAAACGGCCGTCAGCAACTCTCCACCTACCAACCACTAACTACAACATCAAAAACACACTACCACTTTGCCACCCTGCACTTGACACGTGTTTCGCCTCAACATGAGGCATTATCAGGTATAGTAGACTCTATGGAAGACAAACGTTAAGTGAACGGTTGTCTTCCGTAGAGTCTAGTATAAAATTATTAATGGAGTCAGGCGTTACTTTGCGGAAATCCATCACTATGTGGACAGTCAAAAGTTTTACTTAGCTAAGATCCGCGACAAGCAAAACAATAACAGAAAATTAATAATGTGTGTTTTTCCGTTGGGTTAAGTGGATTTATTTGGAACTTAAACCAAAAACTTACCGAAAATCGGCCATCAATTCTCCACCCACCAACCACTATACACAACACCAAACACACACTATCACTTTTCCGACAGAAACAACCGAAGACAACCGAAAAGTCAAACTTTTCGGTTGTCTTCCGTAGAGTCTACTATATCTGAAGATGCCTCGTGTTGGGGCGAAACACGTGTCGTTTACAAGATGGAAAAGTGATAGTGTGTGTTTGGTGTTGTGTATAGTGGTTGGTGGGTGGAGAATTGATGGCCGATTTTCGATAAGTTTTTGGTTTAAGTTCCAAATAAATCCACTTAACCCAACGGAAAAACACACATTATTAATTTTCTGTTATTGTTTTGCTTTTCGCGGATCTTAGCTAAGTAAAACTTTTGACTGTCCATCTAGTATAAAAATTAATAATGTAACAGAAAAATAATAATGTATGTTTTCATACTATGTTTCAGTGTTTTTATACTATTACACATTATTATTTTTGTGTTTTTGTTTGCTTGTCGAGGATCTTAGCTAAGTTAAAATTCTAATTGTTCATATAATTAATTTTAGTTTTATATGTGAGAAAAAAATCTCTTATATAAGATTTAGCTTTTGCCCGCGGCTTCGCTCGAAATCTCTTATATAAGACACTAGGATATGCAAGGAATTTGGTTTGCCATATTAAGTTTCGTGACAGATCATTTTAAATAAATATATTATATATATTTTTACTTAATAGTAAAATTATATTACGACCAAAATTACATAAAATAATTACAAATTGTAGCCTATATGTTATTCCGATGTATATATGTTTATGTAAATTGTAGCTTATATGTTATTCCTATATTACTGTAAAGTTTCATCGAAATCCGTCCAGTAGGTTTTTCGTGAAAGAGTAACAAACATACATCCATACTCACAAACATTCGCATTTATAATATTAGTAAGATAAAATACAGCAGGATATAAATTTAGGAATAAATTGTAATTATTTAATAAAATTCTTCTTTTTACGACCTAAGTAGGAATTGACATTATATTATTTATTAATAAAAATGTGAACGTACGTATCTTTATATCTCTTGCCTCGTGCACGAGATTTCCGCCATGTGGCACATTGATTCAACTGTCATTATACCCATAGTGGTCTCTGTGAATGGATTTATCGATAAAAATTTGAACGCTGTCCAAGTCAGGTTTAGGTAAGTGGATTAGCCCTTAATTTGGCAGAAAAAAAATCTTCATTTTTAATTTTGTGAAAAATATGTTTTAGTATATTTAAGGACCTTGTAAAAAATAATAAAAAAATCGTGCTTTTCCCCTTTTTGAGAAAATACATGTCGTCTGTGGCGGACATTTGACATGAATAAATTACAAATTGGAATGACTTGGATTTTTTTAAAGTTTGTGTTCTGTGTAGCGGACAATATCAAATTAAGGTTAAACATTCGAAATTCAAAAAGCAGCCATATTGTGCACGGCTAGGATCGTGAGAAGGTTCCTTGGATGCATAATCCTTCGCGTGCTTGGTTTATCCCGCCACGAATAATTAATAACCCTAGTAATAATATTATTTAATAAAGATTTTTTTTAATATTAATAATATTGTTATAAAGCGAGGAATATGTAAACAAAGATAATAATAATGAATTAATAAAATAAATAATAATAAACATATTCTTTACTCCAATACAATTGCTTTAATTAAAATCGATTAATCTCTCGATCCCGCCCGAAACAAAACAATACGAAAATTCAATAACGAATATTGTCAATGAGATTGCTATGGAAAACGTGGCTTAATAAATATCTCCCTGCTACACAAGTGGATTATTGATACACCAAAGCATCTCCTGAAAAGAGGAAACCTTTTGTTTGTTTTTGTACGAATCGAAATGATTGCATCGACGTAACATAATTGAATTATTCGTCGACCATTTATTTGGTGCGAATCGTTGTGAATGGCTAAAATGATTTAGTTTCCGTTTTTATTTATATTTATATTATATAAACCTACCAATTATTATCAGAAAAGAATTGGCCTTATATAATTACTTTTTTAAAAGGCTAGCTTATGCTGAGTATAAGTAATTTGTGAAACATTTTAGATTATAAGTGTTTTCTTCTTTTTGATTTTCCTATACATATTAATTTTAATTTACGCTTTTCTCTTTATAGCTTTAAGTTAATATGTGGACAGTCAGAACTTTTAGCTAAGATCAACAAGCAAACAAAAGCAGAAAAAGTTTTATATGTAAGTTAAGTGATATGAAATAAATGCATGTATCATGACATTTTAAGTTGACTAATAAAATCCATAGAAGGTTTCAGTAGAAAAGCCACCATTTTATTAAGACTTAACGTCACAAGCTGACTAGACATTTCAAGAGATTTGATATTATTCCATTTTACTTCACACTGGCATAATAGTTTTAAATAATTGCCATCAAAGAAAAGAAAAAATAAAATGATATATTTTTCAGACTTCCAGTATATTTAGGCGTGACCAGTGAAACAACGCAAAAAGTATCTATGTCAAGGTTAAAAAACGCTTCGGGGATAAAGGGGATAAATTTACTTTTAAATTATACAACGGTTCCTTCGACCCGCAATACCCGCCCCTGTTCTTTCCCAAAGCCGAAAGATATAAATCGATGTTTGTAAAAAATGTACGCAATGGATCAACAAGAACATTTATTTATATGTGAACTTCTTATTCAAACGTTTTTTTATATACACGCGTGATTCGTTTAACTAAAATAATTTTTGGAGGTCCAGAGGTAGATGCTTGTCAAATTAAATTAACAAATATGCTATATAAATATTGTAAATACATCTATATATATAAAAATCAATTGCTGTTCGTTAGTCTCGCTAAAACTCGAGAACGACTAGACCAATTTGGCTAATTTTGGTTTTGAATTATTTATGGAAGTCCAGGAGAGATTTAAAAGGTGAGTAAATATGATAACAATATTACGAATATAGCAACAATTAGAAATATAGAATATAGCATAAAAGCAACGATTTCGTTTTCCCTTAGAAACTATCCCTATCTGTCAAATATTTGATGTTCGTCCCGTCGTTCAGAAATCAATTAAATTTAAAAGTCGTTCAGAAATCAAATTAAATTTAAATGTAAAGTTTTTTTTTCATTTTTTTAAGGATTACGATTTCTTTTTGTTCCTGTTAAGTTTGACCACAGTTTTTACTAATGTTGAAACATTCTGTAATTATCGTTCAGCTTTTTGATTTATTGATTCTGAGGCGGTACGAAGTTTGCCGGGTCAGCTAGTATATTATATTTTATCTGTTTACATTACATTTTACAGTATTTTGATTATACTTTTTTACGACGATATATAGGTACTACGGTTTTGCGAAAAATATTATAATGTTAAATCGAATGCAATTATTCCTTCTCGCACCGTAATATTCTATAAAGAGCGTACGAAATATTTTCAATATGAACTTCGCAGGGGACCGAGATAGGTCTATTAAGATACACGAAGCGTTACGTAGGCCCTCTGTATACAATACCTACTTTATCGACAAGGTTTTCAATTTATAACATGTATGTTGAAGTCGTCTTGAGTCATGAAAAATAAATTCAATATGCGTGTACCATGTTGTAACTTTCAGGGGAGAGGTTTGAGAGAAATTTCATTTTCGATTGATACATACATTTATTGTGGCGAGTACAGAGCGCGAACATGAATGTCGCGCCTGACGCGTACAAAGAATAAAATATTAATAATCGATAATAAGATGTTGCTATGTTAATTTGGTCAGGCGTTTCGTTCTTCAAATTATAAACACAAAATAAGATAATTATAATGTAAAGTAAAATATAACCATGCTGATATCTCGAAATACTACGGATGTGACTAACTTAATGTGATGTGTGTTGCGAAGGCGTCAATATTTCATTACGTTGTTTAATAATTTAATTTTTTTTACTTTATTATCAACAACATCAACAGAGACAAATTTTAGGAAGGTGAATTTAGCCTTTTAAAATGTAATTAAATTAAAAAATTTGTTTTTATAATTTATTTATATATAAAATGAATGGGGAATCGAACCGACAGTTTGGGATGTCATGTAACGACTAATATTTTTGAATGTAAAAGTAAAGGGGGTAGGGGGACAAGGTGTTGGACCTCCGGAACTCGGCCGCTCACCCTACGAAGCACCGTAGGTAAGCTATCACTCAGACGCTGATGCTACAGACAAATATTATGCCATTCTTGAGAATTCCATTCTACGTCTGCAGCGTATATATATATATATATATATATATATATATATATATATATATATATATATATATATATATATATATATATATATATATATATATATATATATATATATATATATATATATATATATATATATATATATATATATATATATATATATATATATATATATATATATATATATATATATATATATATATATATATATATATATATATATATATATATATATATATATATAAATATATATATATATAAATGATATAAATCTTGATACCGTGAATCACAAGATCGAATAAATGTACAACGCCATCTATGATCGAGTTAAGAAACAATTTATGTACATATTGGCATGTAGATAAAAGAATATTACGGTGCATACTGCATTGTACTCGACGCCGTTGAAAAATGCAAACAATACGGCACGACGCCAATATACTGCCAACGTGACGATATTGCATTGGTCGTATCGAATTTTCCAACACGCTTTTCCGACACGGAACTCCGGCTATATTGACCGAGCACTGATGTAAACTGGTGTACGGAGATTTATGATCTTACTACATTCGACGAACAAATGAGAAATGTAAGTTGTCCGGTGGCCGAATTAGATTTTCGAAAATAAATTGTAAATACATATACAAGGGTTATAAAACGTACCTACACCACGAATAATATGGTTATCACACATACCTTAGGTGATTGCGACATTATTCGTGTTTTGAACGATGCACTTTTAAAATTATTTAGGGAGATATAAAATAGTAAGTCAGGTAGTATCTTTGTCTAGCCCCTTGTCTGGTAGTTATGGTATTGGTACACGGGTACGCGACCCCGGCCTCCCGAGGTACTACTATATCATTCTTTTTCTTCCGTTGCGGTAGTATTATATACCTGTCATCCATTCTAAATCCATGTTTCTTTTTATCTGCACTTTTCATTCTTCTCTATTCTTTTCCATTCCTCTTTACCAATCCACGGTTTGCCGTGCCAATGGATGCATGGCTAGGCGCGAGCTTAGCCGCAAGCGTGCCGACCGTCCGGGGATCGAGCTGACCTCCATCCTCCCATGCGGCTCGTGGGATTCTTTATGACGAATTTGTATATACCTAATTTGTTAAAAAATGACGGCGACGTGGTTCGCCACGCGTCACATCTTGATTCCCGCGAGGGAAAGAAGCGACTAACGGAGAGCCGTTTTGCTACGATGAATGTGAGAGGATGGGTGCCGGGATCGTGGCGGATGGAGATCTGTGGTCTTTGCCTTCCCCTATGTATATATATAGGTATGTACATATACATTTTATGTTTATGTAAGTATTTATTTGTGTATACTTATATATGTATGTCTGTATAGCCAAATTGGAAAGACTGAATCGAATCGATATATTTCAGCACAGGCCTACACCTACACCTACAGTCTAGTGAGACTTACTATGCTCAAAAAAATTAAAAAATAATTATAATAAACTGTCTCCGAATAAAGTAAATATAGCAATATCTAGTTTAATTAGGCTTGTTTTTTTCGTGGAATCATTGTAACAAAGGGGCTTTAATATCAAATTTTAATATTCGTTTTATCTGAAATTCTTGTAATTATAATTTCTAAATATAATTCTATTCGATATTAAATCTCGACGACTAAATTTGAAATTAGCTTTATAAGTAAAAATTCTTTCAAAGCAATTTTCATTAGTTTAAAAAATCGAGGCATGGATCTTTTTGGTAAAATATTTTAAATTATCTATTGTATAAAGACAGGCAAACTAAAAAATAGTCATGTCATGTCATATCAGTCATGGTAAAACTATCAACGCCGCCAATGGACATTTCCATATTAAGAGCACTGTAAACACATTTTTACCCTAGGGTAAATAATCCGTTATTATAAAAAAATATTGGTTTAAAACGTGAAGACAGATCTTGGTAAAATATTTTCCTTTAATAATAAAATAACGGCAGGCAAACGAGAAAGCAATTAACGATGGTAAAACTACTAACGTCACCAATGGATATATCCATACTAAGAGCACAGATTATTTACCTTAGGGTAAACAATGTGTTTGCTTGCTTACCCTATGGTAAATAATCAATAATAAAAATCGTAAGTTCAAAACGTGGAGACATAGATCTGCTCAAGGTAAAATTACCAAAGCTACCCATGGAAATTCATATACTAAGAGCACTGCAAATAGATTGTTTAACCTAGGGCAAGCAGTCTTTTTGCAGTGACATCAATAATGAGAACAGAAGAAGGATTTTAAATAGAGGGGAAGAAGCAAGTAATAAGAAGACGTGAAGGAAATAAAGGAAGAGGAAAAGAGTTGGGCATCTAGAGTTTTTCTTGAGATTTATTGTGTATTAATTACTGCATTGCAACTATAAAGAGAGAAATAAAAAGAGGATACCTGCGAGTTTTATTCTCCATTCAGAGGAATCTCATTACTCTCCATTTATACATATTTCCATCCAGAGTAATTTCTTTGTGAAAAAGAAATAAAAAGACTTTTGGGACTTTTCACGCCAACTTACATAAGTGTGGTTGTGTTTTTATTTTATTTTTATAATCTTATATAATTATCAGTTATATTTTTTAATTGTGGTTGCGAATTATGCAATATAGTTTGATTAAGGCGTATAAGTGAAGTGATATGAAATAAATGCGTGTATAGTGACTTTTTAAATTGACTGAAAAAGTCCATAGAAGGTTTTGGTAAAATATCCACCATTTTATCAAGACGTAACGTGACAATCAAAATAGTACATCCCAAGATATTTGATATTATTATATTTTACTTGACGCTGGCATAATAGTTATAACTTATAGCCATCTAAGAATACAAAAAGACTTTTTCCCGCCATGTTACATTAGTGATGTTGAGTTTCTATTTCATTTTTATAATCTCATGTTATTTTATCAGCTTTATTCTATTATTCTGGTAGTTTATTACTTATTTATAGTAGTTCGTGGAAGTGAACTGAAATGAAATAAATGCGTATATCGTGCCTTTAAATTGACTGCAAAAGTCTATGTAAGTTTTGATAGAACAGCCGCCATTTTATCAAGACGTATCGTTACAAGCTAAATTAATATGTAAAATACTTGTTAATTTTAGTTGACACTGACATTATAGTTATAGTTAATTGCCATCAAATATGAATAATAAATGGATTTTAATACATTGATGTTTTAATTATAATATCAAATATTTCGATCTTCTTAATAATATTAATTTAACTTTAGCCAAAGCGTTCGTTATGCGCCAAAGTTTAGTGACTGAAAATATGACTTCAATGGAATCGATTAAAATCTTTATTCCCCTCCCTTGTTCTATTCTCAATAACTCTTCAGTGAGTATGATAAATTTTTGATTCAATTTAATTAAGAAAAACCTATTATTTAATTGTGTCGATCAAGTATTTTATAATAAATTAATTAATTAAAGAAAAACGCTTTTTAGCCTCTGAACAAGATTCTCTCTGTCATGGCTGTCATTATAAATACACAAAGAACAGGGACATACATCGAGACTCGAAATAAATGTCTGCACGCCATACAAATTTTTACCCCTACGCAGGAGTCGTAGCAACGATTTTTAGTTTAGCAAATGTACAGTTCACCATTGCACCATTCGAACGAATACCAAAATTAAGCAACTTCCATAATAGTTATAACTAATTGCCATGAAATAAAAGAAAAGAAAATATAATGTAAAGCCATCTCTTCTTCTTCTTCCTTTGGTACTACAACCCCGTGTGGGTCTTGACCTCTTCCACAATTCTTCTCCAGCCATCTCTATTCAGGGCAACGTGCTTCCAATTGATTTTCATTCTTAGGATAGTCAGATCTTCCTGGATGCGGACCTTTCAACGCTTCCTGAGTGTACAGGTCAGGTAGTGGTCTTTTCTGCTGGGGTGGACTTTAGATGGTCTGAATTCAGCCATTCTCCCAACATGTCCTGCCCATCGCAGTCTTTGCGTTTTTTTATGGGATAGGAAGGCAAACGAGCAGGCGCGTCACCTGATGTAAAGCAATCAACGCCACCCATAAACATCCGCAGTGTCATAGGCAGAAGCGTTGCCGGCCTTTAAGGAAACTATCAATATGGGAGGGGGGAAGGAGAGGGGGAGAGGAAAGGGGTTAAGGCCTCTGGAACTCAGCCGCTTACCAGACGAAGCGCGGTAGCTAAGCTACCACTTAGACGCTGGTTTTCTGTGGAAGTGTGGTACGTCCCAGGGCGAGCCTGCCCATTCATACTACAGACAAATAATATGCCATTCTTGACAAAGTATTCAAGTGCAGCGTGGCTCTTCCATTAATAAATCGAAATTTTTTCTATTTTTGAGTGGTAGAATTTTTTTTTATTTTCTACCTATTCCCTAATACCCTTATACCTTTCTACTATTAAAAAAAATTCTACCACTAAATTTACTCAGGCGATTTAGTTCGTGGTCCGTGGTGGACTGTAAAGCCATTTCACCCCTCAAAAACTTTTACGTTTTTATTTAGAATGTAATTTTGAATTATATAATAATAAAAATTCATAAGCATTTTGCATTTTACTGCAACTATATTTTTCCAGAGATATGAAAAAGCAGACGGATGAATGCGCTGTTTTTATTTCGTATTGTTTGTTTGCAAAAAAAATTACCGTTTTGATAAAATACAGTAAAATGTTTCTTGATGGGAAAAGCTCGGAGAATGTGAAGAGACGCGCGAGTTCAAAATGCTTAATTGTTCCTGCTGCATTTAATTAACGTGAATTTACTTTAATTAAGGAAGATATTTTTACCTAGTACATATTTATATACAATAGAATAGAATGAGGAGTGTTTATATACCCAATTTGCAAGTTGCAATTAATAATGATAATATATAAATAAGTGTAATTTGCAATTTTATGTAATGTTTGCAATATTTATGAAGACAGAACAGACAAATGTTTCTTTTGTGCCTTGAAATACATACATACATATCGTCGCGTCTGTTTCCCGTAGGGGTAGGCAGAGATCACAGATCTCCATCCGCTACGATCCCGGCACACCTTCCTTCACACTCATCCATCTTTTCATCCATCCATTCATCGTAGCGAGGTGGCTCTAGTTAGTCGCCTCTCGCCCTCGTGGGAATTAGGACGTGACGGGTGGCGAACCACGTCGCCGACATTTTTTAACTAATTAGGTTCAATAAAACTCGTCATAGTAATCCCACCAGCTGCAAGGGAGAATAGAGGTGAGCCCCAGCAGAGCCCCGCATGCTGAGGTAAGGCACAATAGTACCCGGGGAGCCCGATCCCAAGACGGTTGGCACGCATGCGACTAAGCTCGCACGTAGACACGCATCAATTGGCACGGTGGACCGTGTTTTGGCGGAGAGGAAGAAAAAAGGAAAGATGGATTTAGACAGGATGATAGGGATATGATACTACCGCAACGGAAGACAAGGAGTGATACGGTAGTAGCTCGGGAGGTCGGGATCGCGTACCCGTGTACAAATACCATAATTACCGGACAGGCGGCTAGGCAAAGGTACTCCCTGACCTTTTAATACAACCAATTAATGTAATGAAACGAATAAAGCGATAAACCATTCGAACAAGCCGATTACAGCTTGTCACTTGTCACTCAACCAGCGCGCATCCATCCACAGCAGCGACGTACAGCGGCGTTGATGCGAAAGAAACGTTATGACACGACCGTGCTAATCTCTCTTCACTGAAATTAAACTTCGTTGCAAGACCTGTGTATAAGACTGTGGTGTCAAGATACTTGATGTTATTATATTCTAGTTGTGTAATTCGAAAATTAATTTTATCCATTTCAATAGACGTTTCTCAAAATGTCTCTCTCTCTGAGTCCTAAGTATCCCTGGTGGGGCATAGGGCAGACACGACGTTTCTCCATCTCGACCTATCGGGGGCCATACACTTCGCTCCAGGATAGGCCCATCTTCTGCACTTCGGCCGTCACAGTACGCCGTCAAGTTTATTTTGGGCGCCCACATTTTCTTTTCCCATGCGGATTCCATTCGAGGCCTTGTTTGGGGATATGACTAGCGTGGCGTCGGAGAGTATGTCCTATCCATCTCGGTATTTGTCGACGTATCTGGTCATCCATTGGGTCCTCTTTGCTGATTGTCCACAGCTCTTCGTTGGAGACCATATTATTCGGCTAATATACTTTTAAGATTCGGCGTAGGCAGCGCTTGACGAATACCTGGAGTTTGCGTACTAGTTCTTTCGTACTTTTCAATGTCTCACACCCGTACAGCAGAATTGACTTTACGTTAGCGTTGAAGATTTTAAGTTTCACTCTGTTAGAGAGGGTGTTTCACACAGGGCGGAGACATGCAAAGGCTCCTTTAGCCGTTTTCTCAAAAAAATCTCTTATTTTACAAATATAACATGACATTGACGTTACTATTGTAGATTGTGTGTAGGTGGAATTTGACGTGCGCCCTCCCAATTATCCTCCGGCCGCGCGCACGGCTTCGGGCTATGTAAATGTCGTAGATTTGGAAACAGGTTGGTTTGAATTCCACATTTGCGGCGACCTCATTCACACCGTTACGTAATCGTAGTGCATTATGATACACAACACATTTGTAGTGGTAGAGACACGCTCAATGGGGCAACCGCCCCCCGGTCCTAGGTGCCGCTATTCCTAGCGGCTTTTGGGCGTCCTTTAACGACTTTGCGTCGTCGAGATATGGCTGAATCTATTCCTTCGTTGGGTCCGTAGCTGGCCCTCTTGCCTCGCGGGTGCCAGGCGGCTACAAGAGGATTTCGCGTGGGAGCGGACGTTCCTCAGGTGAGCGAGCGTGAAGGGGAGCAAAATTATTTAGGTGTGGATGTGATCCATTGTCGACTCGGTCG
>JASFAT010001135.1:0-45824 GCA_031353405.1 Baronia brevicornis | reverse complement strand
TATAAATAAAACTATTACGATTTTGTTATAAAATAATATTCATGCAGACATCTATACTTATTCACTCATAGGCTTACAATAGGATTCCCTGTGCGTGCCATTTTAACACACAAATTATGTATATATCAAAGTGTCTACTTTATGATTCTTTATTCTTCACTGATACCATAGCTGTATCTATAAATATATGAAGTACATTAATGCGAAACAAAACCTTAACGAAAAGCCTATTCGAGCATAGGTAATGTTTAGCCTCACTTTAATAACCCTTAATCTGACGTTAACTCTCCCTGACCTCATCAAGTTTCAGTGCTCTTCTGTAATCATGGGCTTTTTGCCAAGTTATAAAAGAAAGACATAAAATTTGAAAATATCAAAATGTCATTATATAGAAGTACTTTTAAAAAAAATATAAAATAAACTACTCCTTTTTCTATCAATTCTGTATTGTAACTGATGTAAAAATAGATTTTTTAAAAACTATATCGTACTATAGACCGACATAAAGGCACATTCGATTACAATTAGTTATTTCAAATAATATTAAATATTGAATACAGTATTATACTCTTCATCATTCTCAATATAGCCGTAATATTCCACTCCTGAACATTGGTGTATGAGGGGTGTTGCCGTAATCCCCAGGCCTGGCAAGCAGGTTGGAGATTGCAAGTTCGCACGAAAAGAAATGAATAGCTCTATTCTCGGTTGTTAATCATATACAAGTTATTATAAAAAGAATGTGTAAATGCAAATAAAATAACACATTATTAAAATATTTACTAACTAAAAGCTCACTGCTGAAAGTATTTAACCCAAAATAAATAGGTTGAAAATATTTTTATTATTATTATGTACGTAAATTTTTTGAAAATGATAACAAGAGGAGAATCAGTTTCAATGTGAATATAAAGATTAAAAAGCATTAAATTTTAATATATTTTCTTTCGTATATTCTAATGGCACCAATTTCATTATTATTTCAGTACAAGATAAAAAGTAATTTGGTAAGATATGATGAAATTTATGACCCATAATTTACAAATAATGTTTTTATGTAATTTACTAAAATTATTATAATTATTTAAAAAATACATAGATTTTAAAATAATTCATACTTTCGTGTCAGATCGTTTGTGTTACTTCTTAATAAAAATATATTTTTCATTTAGGCTTTAAGCAGTTATTATCAAATAAAAATCTATCCTAATTAGCGCTACCTCGTCGTTATTGAATCATTTAAAATTTCGATGAAGGTTATTGATAAAAGTTCAGCCTTTAACCAATAGCAATGGTAAACTAACTTTTGCAAATAAAAAAGAGACCTGAACATTTTCAGTAAATGCTTCTGTCCTGTCAATTATTAAATCGTTATTAGTGTAACAAGATAACGTGCATTGCTAAATTGTGGCGAAATAACAGTACCCCGAAAGAAAAACAGTCATGTTAAGCGGCCGGGAAGCCATCCTCATCCTGATTGAATATCGGCATTCAACGGTAGTATTTTTCTATCTGGACGCGTTTTTGCAAGGTTTTTTCGTCTTTTTACACATCCCTTTCTATATCAAATAACCAACGCATCTGCAGTGTCCTTGTAGTGATGGATGTGTACAGAGAGCGATGAGTATGGTGATATACCGGGAATCACACAATTTTGTTAATATTTGTTTGTCTATTTCTTCCATAAAAAGGAATTTCCGCAATTACCTTAGTTACACTACAAATGAAACAAATATTTTTAATTTACATAAATTAAAAATATGATCTTTACAGAATACTCGTTAGAGCTATAAGTTACACTGTGCACGGTTTGATACCAGCATCTTGTGTGTTTGCCGATCGTTATAACCGTGAGGAAGTGGTCCGATCACTTGGTAAGGAAGTCAACATAAATCCACCGTTGATGTTGGGCCAACTACCTGACACACCCGAGGAGCTACTCAAACTTGACCAGGTAAGTAAAATAATTAGAATAATTTATTATTTTTATAATAAAATTTGTTATTTCCTTGGAACAACACCTATATAAGCTGATTAAATTTTTAGGTACTAATATCATTTTTCTTCTATAGGTAAAACTACTGTTGTCATCAATTATTGTTAATTAATTTATATGTAGATTCAAATGTTCTGAATTCAAACTTCGGCTAAAATTATCTGTGATCCATCATTATTTTTAGATTTATGAGAACCATCAATCAATTAATACAGCCGTAGTCCACAGCTACGTATTAGCCTCCTTGAAAAATAAATTTGGGTGTTTCCATAATGCTTTCCGTAATGCTAATGGATAGGGTCAGCGAGTGTTCTCGAACTGTTTCGCCTTTCTATGAAGATAGGTCTGCTGAACTGGTGCCAACCTACTCTAATTAAAGACGTAAACACACTTAGCAAGCAAAATAAGTATTCGACATTGGTTTTATTGCTCAGGTAGACACTGTTCAATCTATAATGAAACACTTTGTAGAAGCTTTGACAAAGTCTGTCCATCTTGGGGGTAATCAGCCGCGAGAACGCTTTCCTTCTACTCTCCCTTGTATCACTAATCGTTCCAATGAGCTTTCGATAGAGAAGCTTCGTTAAAGCCGCTACCACCTTATAGGCGATCCATAACCAAGACCTAAGCCAGGAATGTCCGACTGAGGAAAAGGTGGAGACTCTGTTGCCCACCTTATCCCATAATTTCCTTTCAAAGTCACCTTGTATTACACCCACGGGAAAGAATGGAGTGGCTCATTTTTATGTCAGTAACTACACGGTAAGAGGTTAAGCAAAAACGTGAAGACGCACAAATTTGCAGACGTACAAATGTAAAACAGTTGCTTACCTAAGACATGTAATAAAACATGGAAAGTTTAAGTTATTGCAGTCCATTGTCGTAAGGAAAGGCGTGGGAAAAAAGAAAAAACTAATTCTAGGTAGGTAAGGTGATCATAAGCTAGTACTTTTGAAAAAGGGTTCTATTATATCATCATCATCATCAAGGCATCACAGCCGCAGGTGGGCCTTAGCCTGGTTCAGTAAATTTTTTCAGTCGGATCTTCTTTTACCTTCTTCGCTCCAGCCCTTCACACCAATTGCCTTTAAGTCGTCCTCGACTTCATCTAGCCATCTGAGCTTAGGCCTTCCGCGGTTTCTACGACCATTTGGTTTGCCGTCGAGTAGGCGTTTGGGTACTCTAGCCTCGTCCATCTGTACGACGTGCCCAGCCCAACGAAGGCGTCCAATCTTAATAGTTTTGATGACGTTCGGCTCATATAGCTCTTTCTATTATATAAGAAGTAGAAATATACTTTGAATGTTAGGGAGCCATCGTCATGTTTATAAAGTAATAAGAAATTGCTTAAACAATCTATGTCATGTTTGCCAAAGAAAGGTAAATAAAGTATTCAATTAAATTGAAGTAAACTTCTAATTACTAAAATAGTGATTCTCTAGTTTGTTTACTTTAATAATTTAATAAAAGTTTACTTTAATAATTTTTTTATAAATTCCCCTTTTATTGCCATAAATGAATTTCCCAAGAAATATAAACTTCGTTCAATAATTTACGATTCCGTAATCCTTACCTGGCACTGGTTCAAAAATCATGAATACTTTAATCTAATCGCGATAAAATCCACTATGTATATCCGAGGCGAAGATAAAACTTGGCTGATTCAACGAAATTCCCCATCTTATCTCATTAAACATTCGGTCGAGAGCAAACTCGGAATGGCAAGTAAATTAGCAGCAAAAGCTTTTCTCTTCGTTGCGATTATTCTTTCAGTCCCCAGTTACGAATAAACGATCCCACCGCTCACAGTTGTGAAACATTAATGAGTCGTGTAAGTCGCGAGGCAGGCGGACGACCCCTCCAACACACCCAAAAATCGCTTTCACAACTTGTATTATCTACTACTACCTACTCTCAGAGCTTCCAACTATTCATACATAATAAACTTAGAATACGTTTAGTAACAAAGTGCTCTAGACAATATGCACAATGACACTGTGCATACATGAGATTTAGCACTTTAGCTGAATTTTAATCATAAAACTTTTCCTTCATTTACGTTAAAGTTTAAAATAATTTATTTTACTTGAATATGGACGAGCAATGTTTTAACTAAAATTATGGGTTAACATAAACATTCCAATTAAAGGAAAAGTACCTACTTGTTCTAGGAAAATATGGTTCATATCAATTATCCAATGGCAATATACTTCAATATGTTTAACTGTAGCACAGTGCTATAATGTGTTGATCTTCATTTTATAACGAGGAATAATATTCACGCAAAAAAACAAAGTTACAAACCGCAAAATGAAAATTTAGCACCAGAGCCAAAATAAAAAAATATATATATATAATATATATATATATACATATATATATATATATATATATATATATATATATATATATATATATATATATATATATATATAGTTTCGTTGAGCCTGCTTTTTATATAAACATTTATTTCCGAGTTAATTGTTATAACACATTTTTGAGACGTATTTTTACGAATATCTTAGAAAATATGATAGCGATTTGGGTAAAAATAAAATACTAACAATAAAGAAAATGCTTTACGTTCATAGGCCTAGCATTGTTATTACAACACACAAATTACATAGATAAACACCCAGACTCAGAATAAATTTCTGTGGGCTATATAAAAATTTATCATAACGTAGAAATCAAACCCATGATCCTTGGCTCAGAAAGCGGACACTTTTTCAATTTGTCGTTTGTATTATAAAGATCTAAGTTTTATTAATATTTCTTATTTCACATTTCCCAAATTCAAAATTTTATTTCCTTCAAATCTAATAATAACAATCTATGTAGGACTATTAAAACGAATTATTCATTAATTAATTTATAAAATTATCTTCTGAATAAGAAACCTTAATAAATGAAGAGTAAATAAAACAATAGCGAGCCCATCAACTGGTTAATTTAATAGTTCTCAGCTATCTAAGCCTTAACTAAATGTAAACGTAACCACCAAATGAAAAATCCATTACGCTTAAGTTCCGTCTGCGTTTTAATAAACTTAATATGCAAATCGAAATGTGGATATGGTTGAAAATGTTTTAACCTTACTCGTTTGAGCTCCGTATCACAGTAAATGTAAAATAATGCTTTTGCAAAAATGTGACGGATCGCCTCTATAATAAAACGAATTTCTCGAAAGCAGCTCTCTTTCGGTTACAGTGAACTACCTATTTTCATTAAGCAACAGGAGGGACGAGTAAAGTTGAAACTTATTAAGCACCTAACGTCCTGTCCCTCCTTTTGCATTTTATATTCGCTGTAAATATTGAATTTCGTGTACACATATATACATATTATATAGATACGAAAGCTCATAAGTGTATATTAATCCACCGAAAGTGAATACTCAAAAATTATTTTGAATACTTACTGAGTGTTATACACCGTGACTTTTTTAGTACCCGAAAAAACTAAAATTCGCGTTTGTAAAAATATGTATGTCAGTAAGTAACATTCAAATATTATAGCGTTCATACAAAAATATTGTTTTATGGGACTTCAAAGAAATCCTGTAAATATTACGCGACCAAATTAGGTTGGTTTGGGTGCAGTTCATATTGGAATGATAATGATGTCTATTTGAATTAGCAAGATTTTTTGTTGTATAATTTTTGGTGAATATTAAGGACATTTTTTATAAATATTTCATAAAAATAAAAATTATTTTTTCCTTCCCCAAATTTAATGTATAACTGAATTTATTACTTAATTTTCTCGGGTAATTAAAAATAGTATAATCGAGATTATTATGTATCTATATTTGGATATCTACATTTAAAATATAAATGCATAATGTACATATGTCAAAGTCTATTGTAGCAATTCTTATAAATGTATGCAACATGCAACATACTCGTATTTCTCCTGTACGCATCTGTTAGATGCGATAAGGTTGAACCCTATTTATTTCAATTGGCGACCGATTGGCTCAATGGCGGGGCCCTCTGCCCGCGGAGTCAATGGTCGCGGGTTCGATTCCCGCATCAGAAGAAATATATGGATTTATAAATGTTTATTCCGAGTCTGATAACCCCCCCAAACCGTATTTCCTTTCCTGCCCGTTTCTTTCTTCTCTATCCTTTCCCTTCCTCTCCGCCAATCCACGGTCTGCCGTGCCAATGGATGCGTGGCTAAAATGCGTGGCGTGGAAGGGGCGAGCCTAGTCGCAAGCGTGCCGACCGTCCCGGAATCGGGCTCCCCCGGGTACTATAGTGCCTTACTTCAGCTAGCAGGGCTGACCTCCATCCTCCCTTGCGGCTCGTAGGATTCACTAAGATGAATTTAATATACCAAATTTGTTGAAAATGACGATGACATGGTTCGCTACCCGTCACGTCCTGATTCTCACGAGGGCGAAAAGCGACTAATGGAGAGCCGTTTCGCTGCGATAAATGGTAGTGAATGGAGCTCTGTGGTCTCTGCCAACCCCTGCGGGGGATATACGTGAATATATATATATATATATATATATATATATATATATACATATATATATATATATATATATATATATATATATATATATATATATATATATATATATATATATATATATATATATATATATATATATATATATATATATATATATATATATATATATATATATATATATATATATATTTCAATTAAACGAGATTAGCCTAGTTCATCAGATATTGTGCGTGATCTAACACCATAAGATCGCTTCCACAATTAGAATTTAAATGTAAATTTTATTAGTTAACATGAATTCTAGTTACTTCAAACTAATTATACGTAAGATAGTCGTCGTTAAGAAATTGAGGGGCAGTAATCGTATTAAGTATTAACCTATAAAAACGTAACGTACATTCTTGTCACGTCTAACATAGTGTATAAAACTAACTTTTCTTGCGGATATTCCGTTCTACGCATAATATATTGAACTCGTAAGTAATGAACTGCAAATATCCAATTCCATTAATGGTATTCCATTCCATTAAATGTAATCAAAGAGGTGAATACTAATATTATTTACCCCTTCTTTTTTTACTATAATATTATTTTCCATTTGAGGCAATTTTCTCCGAAAACATAAAGACATTATGTTTCCTTTTTTCGATTCCTACTATTAGTTTACACTCTCCCTATATTTATATATCTTGTTCAAATTTTCACGGTAAATATCTATGGGTAGTGTTGAGCGCCATCTATAAGTCGAATCACTTGCTCGTTTACTCTCCTATAAAAAAATAACATGATAGATTTTTAAATGTTCAAAGACTGTAGAGCAACTTACTCAAACTGCAATAACAGTAGAAACGTCGTAAAATATATATAATAACGTTAACATTTTAGTGCACGCTCAATATTCCTAATAAAGCAATACAAGAGACATAAACGAATGTCCTGCTCTCTGGTCCAGGAACAATTTTATATCTACTTTAGCAGGTAGAAAGGCCATAAACTGTGTTCTCATTCGACGAAAAGCACTTTGTTTAATTTTGCAATATATTTGTTTTAATAATGTATGATTTTTCAATATAGAAAATTTAAAAATCTTTGCAAATATACATAAGTGTTATCAAATTCTTTATAATACTTTATTCATATTAGCAATTTTTAATGAAAATATTCGCTTCAATCTAAAGAAAAACTTTTTTTCTATATACCTTTTTTCGTATTTGGTTTTGTACACGGATTTCACCTAAAATTTAAAATTCATATTTAAATACTCTATGTAAGATATGTTTGATGTCCACAGCAGTTTTATTTGGAAATACTTCATTATCGTTATGGTGTTCTGTAAGCCAATTAAGCTACACGGTAACAGCACGATGGACATCACTATTTCTAACGTGGTCATAAATTCCGCTACAAATAAAAATATAATAATAAAGAATACATAGATTAAAAAAGGCAATGTAATAATTATAAAACATAAAAGTATTATATTATATAAATAACATAAATCTGATGAGAAATGAAAAACATACACATTTGTACCTATACAAAAGTGGATTTGTAAAATTGTTTATGTAAATTTATTATCATTGTCACTCTTATTGGGGAAATATATTATCATTATCATTAAGTTGAGGAAAATCTTAATAACCCAGGTTTAGAACATTTACAACTGACTAAATAAGTAAAAGATTTATTTAAGATGCGTTAAAGAAAAAATATATAGGTTTTCGAGAAATTTCCTATTCAGCTTCCAGCGTTTAACTATGTGTTTTAATTAGAAGCTAAAAGCTAAAAAAGCACTCTATTAAATTACTACATCAAAATTACGAAATAAAACATCATTTCTTGAAAGACAACATTAGAAAAAAGACGAGACTGGTTAGTGTAGTTTAAGAGGGGCTAGTAGCGATCCAAAGATCGAGACGGCTGAAATTGCTATTAGAGAGTATTAAAGTAATTACCATCATCTACGAATATCTGCAACATCAAGAGCACTATCGATGTGTTCTATAATTCAAGATGTGAAAGGGAAAAGTAATAGGAGTGAAAGAGATTACTACAGAAAGTGGAAAGGAGTGGAACCTCTGACTCTTAACGCTTATCGAACAAAATGTTGTAACAGTGGTTTTCTAATCAAATTCCATGCTACAAATGAATATTTATAAAAATGAACTTGACATGTTGAAAAGTTTAGTCAATACTTTTTACAGAAATTAGGCTCGGGAGCGTAAGTTCTTTGCTTAACAATACACTAATGTTGTTTTACTAAATGTCATTCATTAAATTGCTTAAATATAAAACTAGAAGATATTTTGTTTGAAAATTCTACATTTTATCAGTGTTTCAAGTCCCGTGAGTCCTTCGTTGTTTATTCCGAGCTGACAGTATAAGTAAACATGAAGTAAACTGAACGCCGGACGGCCCTGAATGTTGACAGTTAATGCTACAATGAAAGCTTGTCGAGTCCAGATAGCATGTAGCTGTCCTACCACCAGTGGAATTTACTGTTTCATTTTAAATTACGAGTTAAATTATTTGCTGGACACAATAATACAGAGTGATTTTTCTATGTATACTATTCTTAACAGCTTACAAAAAGGAAAGTTAACAAACGCAAAAACCAACTATATTCCACTCAACAATTTAAGCTTTTTAAATTATTTTATTAATTTACAAATAATACATACATAATTATACATATATCCGAAGATCGAGCTAGGTTGCGCTTCTCGGAGGAGGACTATATCCACCAGTGGACTGCTAGAAAAATATTGTTGATAATTTCGATGATGATATCTGTTAATAATATAATGCTTTTGCAAAAGTATATAAGCACTATTTCATGGACAGTTTATTTAAGCTCCGTAAGTCATGAGTTACTTACCTAACTTTAACTGCGATCAGCCATTGAAAATTGCAAATGTAGTCAACTTGTTATGACAAACCTGAATCATCTGTAATATCAAGAGTACTGTAGATGTGCTCTACACATTAAAATATATGTGAAAGGGGAAAGTAATAGGAGGGGTAGAGGGAAGTACAGAAAGTGGAGAGAAGTGGGACTAAAGCATTTTTTATTTACGTTTATATACGTAAATATATACGTTTATATAAATAAATATTGCTTGTATAAGTAAATATATATACAAAATAATCGCTGTATCAGCATAAATGGTAATACTTTTTTTCTCTCTTCACCGCTAGTCAACCACAACGTTGTATAGGTCCGAGATGGGAAAGATAATGAAAGACTGATGTCCCTTGAGTTCGAACGTTTAGTGATGTGCAAATGATGACTAAGGTCGTACACTCAACCTTGCTTTACTTTTGGTCTACAGTCAATATCGAGTCGTAGAAATATAATATTAAAAGTGTTTAAAACACGTTTCATATATGAACAATATTGTGAACTTATTGAAACCAGTAGTGTAGCAAAAAAAAATATTAAGCAAAAGAACAATTTTGTTTAGTGAGGATAAAAGGTAAAACGAACTAATTTTTCTTTTGATTATGTGTATTCAAGGCTTATTACGACATTTTTTATGACAATTTTTTCTCTTGAGTGTTTAAAATATAGTACTTAATTTCGTAAAAGTAAACCCAAATCAAAAAGAACAAAAATTAAATCTGATAGCAGTCAGTAACACCATACCCTCTAACGGAAGATATATTCTTCTATAAATAAACAAAAGAATCTATCAATATCTTAGTTTCAACAATATCCACTAGAGGGCGCAAAACTTAAATTTGTAAATATTCTTTTAATTAAAAAATTGAATTAATTAATTAAGAAATGGATGAAATCAAGAATATCTTAAAAAATATACAGAATGTTTTCAAACAACAAAAAAGGAAAGAAAAATATAGATGACAAGTTTAAAAAGCTGGAATTAAGTAATGATTTTTTGAAGAACAAAAAAGAAGTATTAACTATTTCGAAAGATATATAAGAAAAAAAATCTAGTATTCTTTGGCGTTGAGGAAAAAGAAAAAAGTTAGCACTAACTGGAAAAAATAATTATAAATTTTATTACTAAAAATTTAAATATTTCGTAAAAACCAATAATAGTACAGTAGGTGTAAGAAAGATTAGACCTATAATAGTGTTATTCACTACTATTCGATTAAATATAAATATCAAGAAAAACGAGTTATTGCTATTACCTTATACTAGTGTCCGAAGAAGATAGTTTTCTTCTCTAGATTTCTTATAACGTTAAGTATTTATTCAACGAATATGACACATCAAGAGCTCAAATGTAATTAACGTTATTATTAAGTTTTTCTATAGTATAATAAGTTCGTTTTCTTTCTTAAATTGCTTAAATTCTTTATGATCTAAAATATAAAACAGGTGAATCAAACAGTTCTGTAAGGAAAAATCTATTCAATATATTGTAGTTACCATTTCACTACTCTTATACTATCTTCATTTGAATTTTTTTGCTAATGCTTTTTAGCGTTAAATCTCAGTCATATGTAGTTGACATGACCAATATATGTACTTTAATCTAAATCTTATTGCTAAACAAATTGAATTCTGTTTTATCTTGTAGTAGTAATATGCAGCTAGATAACCCTGACTTAATTTAGATTTAGTCTAACGGTTTCATATTCCTAGTCGTTAGTATTAAAACCAATCATTTCCGAACATCAGTCTGATTCCAACATCCATTATACGTAAAACATGTAAGATATATGTATAATAAAAATATACGTAAGCCGGTTATAATATACGACGTTTATGATTAAAAAATTTCAGGTATTTATTAAATCTGAATTAAAAGTTGGAGTAATATATGTAAAAGAAAATCAATATTCAGAAGAGGAAATACTTGACAATAACGAGAACTCTCCAATGTTTGAAGAATTTTTACAAGTACTAGGAGAAAAAGTTCGATTAAAAGGTATATATCCTTATTGAGATTTTATATCGTTTGTTTGTTTCGGTTTAATTAAGGGACTCAAACAAAAAACCAGTAAGAAATGATCGTTATTTAAACGTTTTCCAAATACACCAGTGTTTTTATCGCTTTTTCCTTAGTCCTTAATCAATTGATTATCTTTGTCTTTTTATGTTTGATTGTATTTGATGTTTATTATTATATTTATTTATTAAATTAATTAATAATTTATCAACACTGGTATATTATCAAAGTTTTTATTCAATTTATTATTAATTTTTTTTTATTATATTATTATTTAATCTAAAAATCAAAGGTCAATTAAATAGTAATAATAAATTTTGATATTCTATATTCCACAACATTTTTGTTGAACGAACTTTTATTATAATACTATAAAGCTTTAGTTTCTCCACTAATTAATTATGGAACTTAACATATATTTTAATGTCTTTCACGCCAACAGATTTCTTATTTCATGATTCTCAAATGTTAGTGTGAATATTTTAGGTTTTGACAAGTATAAAGGCGGTCTAGACACTGTACATGACCTGACGGGTTTATACTCAGTTTACACAAACTGGAGAGGGATCGAGATTATGTTTCACGTATCCACACTGTTGCCATATGAGAGACACGATTCTCAAAAGCTACAGAGAAAGCGACATATTGGAAACGACATTGTCTGTGTTGTATTTCTTGAGGCCGACAATACTACCTTCTCACCCGCATGTATCAAGAGTCATTTCTTACATACTTTCATATTAGGTGAGTAAAATTGTTTTAAATTTATATATTAGTACTAAAAAATTATTTTTATTAAAATGATAATTTAAAAAAAAGTAATATAAAATTAAATTTGATTAAAGAATATTTTTGCGGCTGTAACGCCTTGATGATGATGAAACAATATTCTTTGATAAATCATGAATCCACTACATGTTATATATCTAATTTATATTGTGTTATATATACATGTTATATATCCAACATAATTATGTTACCTTAATACTTTAATTATAGGCTAGAGCCTAGTACGATTATAAATACTAATATTTGTACTAATTATTGTTTTGTTGGCTTAGTTAAGCATGTATATTTATATTGTAATATGCTGGGGAACAAAGTTTTATTATTAATATACTTAGTTTATGTCTAGACATAAAATCTACCCTAATGTTTCTCATTTTGACAAATAATTTATGTCGTATCACACGATCGTGTCGCACGATACAAATCTGAGTGATTTTATATATTCTATTATACTAAGTTAAGTCGCGTCATTGTTTTTAATACAGTCAGAGTATCTGCTAAAATCAAAAGAAGACCCACGAGATATGAAGTATCTGTAGTAACTCGAGATGAGGTCGGAGCCTACAAGCCATATTTGTGGGAGCAGAGTGTGTTTGATAAGGGCCCTATGTTCAGGTTCGTATCCCTTTCCACTTATCTTCTAGAAATAATTACCCATGATGGATATAATGTTTTTGTATTCTTCTTTGTTCTTCTCCGCCCGCGGAGTCAATGGTCGCGGGTTCGATCGCCGCATCGGAATAAATATATGTATGGATTATACAAATATTTATTCCGAGTCTCTCCTCTAAAAATGGAGAGGCCCGTGCTCAGCAGAGGGACATATGTGGGCTGTTAAAAATATTGCTTCAAAATAAATACAATGAATAAGTTTTATTTTTTGTGGGCAGCACCATGATACTTCAAGCTGGACATAAATTAATAACAGATATTTTAATATGATTTATATAGGGAATGGCTACTAACGAAAATAGTGAATGGCGAGAGGGCGTCCTACTCGGCTCCAAAATTTGCTAGAATGCAGGAACGGACTCGTAGCCAAATGTTAGAGGACATAGTGGCTAACTTGCAGAATCACGCAGAAACCGGTCAAATACCGAAGCCATATAGACGAGGTAACAATGTGAATAATTTATTCACCATTTTTCAAATTAACTAATTAGTGTTATGTGATTATTATTGTATAATTTACAGGCTCCTGGCGGCCAATAGGTCACATGCGTCCATCGTCACCTCTTTTGGACTCCGTCAGGGATCAGTTCGAAGACTACGACCAGCTGGCGAAAGACTTTACACGGGTGTTCCTTAACAGCGACCTTAATGTTGCACAAAATAGTCAGCTCTTCGACGTGGTCTTTCTAGTGGGACAATCGAAGCAGAAAACTAAATTTATTGGAGTTCGAGCCATACTGGCTGTGAGAAGCCGGTAAGATTTACTTTCATTGTATTTTGTTTATTTCCTCAAATCTCATTATTTTTGCATGGGAAACCAAATTTTCGTGGAGTAAAAAATAGACTAAACTAATACTGATATCATCAAAAATAACTTTACTTATCTTAAAAAAGGAATTAATAAACAAATATGGCATTTTAAGAATTTGTACTATGCTAATATAGAATAGAATCATTACAGTAGTCAATCGGTCGTAGTCTACTGTTGGACATTAGTCAAGGCTAAGCGCTACCCAAACCGATCTTTATAAGCATTCCGTTTTTGTCAGCTGTCCTGCATAAGTCGTCACTCAATCGATCGGAGAGATATTCCACACTTATTATGCATAATGCTTTATTATGCTAAGATGCAGTCTTCACTCCAGTACTTAGGTACTCCATTGAATTATTACAATGCATTTTCGAGATCACAACCAGACATTAAAATTTTTGTTAATATATATTACATGCATATGTAATTTTATTGTATAGTTCATCTCTATAATTCACATAAATTGTAAAAGTACATTCTTTCTTATAGGGTATTTCAAGAGATGTTGTACGGCATCCAAACAGGTTTTGGGTCTCCACAAGTCCCCGTTGCCGAGTTACTAGCTCGGCCAGCTCCTACACTGTTGTCGCCGACTCCTGCTCGGCAGAAGAGCAGCAATTTTCTACAAGTACCCGATATCGAGTCACCAAGGTAAAACAAATTACTGGTAAACTTCTTTTTTCTGTTTAAATAGCAAAATTACCTATATGTAAGTATTAGGTGGACGCTTTATCAATAGCACTCTACTAAACAGACAATGTTTCAAGTATCCAGTAATGGCGGTATAACTATTGTGAAATCAAGCCTTGGCTGGAATATTGAAATGGGAACATAAATTTTATTTAAAAAGTATAGATGAATCAAATGTAAACATGTATTTCCCACAGGCCCAAAAGCGTTCCAAGTTCGCCGATGGTGAAACGTGCATTCTCCCGGTTGGGCACGATCACAGCTGGGTGGGGTCGTTCCATTAGAAAACAGCACTCGCAACTTAACGCCGACGACAAAAAGAAATGGGCCAGCTCACAGGACTGTTCCAGTAAGTACCCAACACTTGTCTTAAGAGTTTCTGAAGAGTGGACTCTGAGAGCATATAACAAGAGATAGGCAGCAGCATCTACCTGAGATTAAATACCCGTTTACGATCCCCAATCCTCTAACTAGGCGTGGGAGTTATGGAAGAAACCCTTTAATATTGAAAAACCTTTGTGACTGTTTTTTTATATATCAGAGTAGAAAAACAAGCATGTTCACTTGATACCAAGTAATCACCGTCGCTCATAGACTTCCGCAGCGCTGGAGACTTAACAAATACATTGCCGGCCTTTCGTGGATACATACGCACGTCTTTTGAATACCTCAATGTCGCGCTTGTGTTTGCCTCCTTTCTTACCTCAATGTTGCACCGAAGATTGTTCTACAGTAAAACTTGGTCATCATGATTTCTACATAAAAAAAAAACAAAAAAGTTATGAATAATATTGTTTAAGTTTATTATTTATTAGATACTGTACACAGATTGAAATAAATAATCACCAAAAAAATTCTGGTATTGCAAATATAGTTACAACTTGATGCGCCTGATTCCTTTAGTAAAGTAATTTTTTCTACACAAAGAAAATGCATTACTAAATACTTGAAGTATGTGGGATATACACACATACCATATAATAAGCCTACGCTTCTGATACTTTCTTTGCTTTATCCACACTCATCATACTCTCTTTTTACATAAGCAGATATGTGTTGACAAATTTTATAAAAACTGTTTTATAGACAAAAAGACTTTCTATTAACTAAACTAAACTAATACTTAATATTATCTAAAAACTATGTCATAAGATATACATATGTCTATGTTAGAGTAATTTAGTATTTAAAGGCCCTTTACGTAGGATGTAGGCCTTCTTGAATTTCCTCCACTATTCTTTGCTACTTCCATCCAACGCTCCCCTGCTATTACTTTGACGTAATTGTTTTTTGTGGCTTCCTTAGTCGTCTCAATACTCCCTCTAAATTCACGTTAAACATTAAGCATAATTATGAATATATTCGTAACACTGTTAAGAACTTGTAAAAATAATAATAACGACGGGTATTAATTGGAAAAAACATGTTTAAAAAATAATACACGCATTAGTAAGCAAACTGTTACTAGTTTGATTACAAAGGGTATAGCCACTGACCCCTCCTACGAAATAAATGAAAGGCGAGATCCACAAACTAGGAATTTATATACACGTTATATTAGTCGTAGCCAAAGTTGGATTGGAAAAAAAAATCAATATTATAAAAACTAGAGTTCGAAAAAAGACAGGACTGTCACTACATTACCCAGATGACTATCATTATTAGTGCTAATAAATTTAGGAAAAATGTACAATTTTCCCAGAAAAGTTTACGTGTACATCTTCCATATGCCTATTAGATTAATAAGAAATTTTTTTAATTATTAAAATTTTAATCAACGGCATTTGGTCAAACACATACGATAGTTAGATAATATGTATACTTACAGTTTTTATTTTGACATAAACCTCATCCTTTTACAAGTATATTTAAAAAAAAATCTCAGACCTCAGTATAATTTATTTAATATTTTTATATAAAATTACGCTGTGAATATACATACATACGTCCTACCGTTATAAAAGAAGTCAGTATCAATATGAGTATAACTATTTCAATATTGTTTCCTTAAATACCTCTAAGTGCTTTGAGGAATCTAACACCTATGTAGATAAAAATCCAACAATCTATTTCTGCGCGCCGAGCGTGACATTCCTATTTGCGCGCAGCTCTTGGCGAAATATTAATTTTATATTTCACATTCATTATATAACTGTAATTTTAGTTAATAAAAAGTATTAAATTTACTTCAATAATATAAAAGATTTTAAATAAACTATAAACAATGTATGGCCAGTATCTTCATCAGATTAAAAAATTTGATAAATAATTTAAAACAAATTGTTAATCATCATCTCTGCGTTACGTGATTACGTAACTGGCATTTAAATCCATTTATTTTAATCAGAACAAGGCCACATTCTAAAGCAAGGTTATTTCTATATTTTACCACAAAATTTTCATTTTTAATACATTCGTCACAAATAAATACAAAGTAATAACAACAAGTCAGATAGATGTAACAGAAGTCAGATTGATGGTACGTCAAAAACATTGACAATGGGTAATATATTTATTTCTAACTGTTATCTAGAATTATCATTAAGTCGCGTAAGCGGTGGAAGCGGCCTGAATAGCGATCTTGAAAAAAATTCGACACTATTTATCTATTTGGCACCGTTCCACTGCAGCTAGAAGGATGCGTGATGTGACATTTTTGACTCGATATAACTGAAAAAAAAACGCCACGAGTAGGAGTTTTTTTCAGCCAGCAATGTTACACCCCGCAAATGTTGAAATTACAAACATTATACTCGATTTCTTTAGCATAAAACAATCTTTGTTACTCTACTAAATATATAATAATAAATAGTTATATAATTAATAATATATTATACATACATTTTCAGATAAAGATAATAAAGGTAAGGAGAAAGATAAGAATGCATCGTTAGCAGTCCCTAGACTCTCGGTATGTGCTGATGCGCAAAAAGTAGACCGCGCCAAACTTGCCCAGACTGAGGTAAGTTCGATAACACTTACGTCAATAGACTATAACTAGTGAAATAGTAGTCCATGTTAAATATAATATTGTACTATTCCAATATACTCCAGTACCGCATTTAACGAATTTCTAATTTTGTTCTTTACAATACATGTAAATCTATACTTAAGTAATACTTAGGTTTCTTAAGGTAATTATAATAAATAAAAATATTCAAGTGTATAAGCAATATATGATTAATGAAAAACAGGCGTTAATGCGGAAATGCATTATTCAGACGGCGAAAATAATAACTATCTTGCTAAGATCCGTAAAAAAAATTTAAAAATAACATTGTGTGCATATGGACCAACTATCGCGTTTCGCCTCGACACGTGCATCCTCAGGTGTAACAGACTACTGATGATAACTGTTGAATTCCATGTAGGTTGTTGAAATGTGGTGTTATGTATATACTAATTCGTTTGCATACAATATTAGTTTTAGAATTATTTTTTTCTTGGATCTTAGCAAGGTATAAGCCAACATGCCATTGATATCATTTATAGATTTAGCGAAGGCTATTTTTAATTTTGTGAAAATCTGTGATTTGGTATTTGGATATCTACGTTTTTCATATATTAAATAAAGATAAACTTTTTGTACCATTGGGATTCAAATGATGGTAATCCCAGCATTTGAAGTAAGCGAAGATAACTTTAGAGAGGGCAATCGACGAACGATATAGGCTTTTTTTATCAGATAGGGAGGCAAACGAGGAAGCGTGTCGCCTGATGGAAAGTAATCAACGCCGAATAGACATCTACATTACCATTGAGATTGCAAATGCGTTGCTGGCATTTCGGATAAGAGATTTAAGCGAAAGAGAATGAACCGAACTCTAGAGAATTAACCGAAACTATATCACCAAATTATATTATTATTACCATTCTGTTACAGTTTTCTATAATAGAGTTCGATCCGGACACTTTCCGTATTCTGCTGGACTACTTACACACTGGCAGTTGCCCTCTGACGTGCGCCTCTATACCAGGTCTCATCTGTGCAGCAGAGCATTACGACCTGCCGGAACTATTGCAGGCTTGCTTCCATCATGCTAAACAATTTCTTAGAATTGAAGTGGTGGGTATATAAGTAAATAATAGTTAACTAACGACTGCTTTAATTCCATGATTGTCCATAATAAAATATCAAAAATCTTCAACATTGTTATATAAAAAACTACTCTTAGTCTTGATGAATATTAAGAAGCTGGAGTCTCTGTAGAGACTCCAGGTCAAAAGCACACCATGCAATGTACTTACAATTATTATTAATTTATTTATATACTTACATATTGCCAGAAAGCTTCAAAATTTTTTTATTTTACAGGTTTGCACAATGCTGATATCCTTGGAGAATTACTACTGGCGGTACACCTCAGCGTCGGAATTGGTCAATATGATTCTTGCTTTTATTGAGCAAAGAGCATACGCTCTTTTTCAAACAGCAGAATTCCTCAACCTGTCTGAATCCATGGTCCAAATGATCATGTGCCGGAATCTTGAGGTGCCGGAAGTCAGGAAGTTCGAAGCCATGTTAAGTTGGGCCCGTAATAAAATCAAATCAAAATCTGCTAATAAGACTGACGCCAAAAATGAATTTAAATGTATTATGGAGAGATTAGCAAGAGACTTGAAACTGTATAGAATTTCACCCCAAGAGTTGATAAAAGTGGTACTTCCATCAAAGGCAATTAAAAACGAACGTATATTGGAGACACTTATGTACCAGGCCAATTCAGGGATGTACAGGATCCAAGATAGTTATATCGAAGCCTGCCAACAGCGCTTGCAGAAACAAGACTCAAGATTCTCCGAATTTGAAAGTTTCGACTATGGCGTATAAACAGAGAGCTGTGAGAATATCAGTGTATTAGATATGTATAAAAGATTGTTCGCATTAAATTCTTCTTATATTGTGGTACGTTGACACCTTCTAATAAGTATTATTGTTATTGTATGTACTTAAGTAGAGATGCGAGAACCTGTACACTTCTCGAAATCTAATCCCTGTTGTTGTTCATTGATACCTAGGTATACTTTTACATCTAGCTCAACGTGTTCAGTACAATTATTTTGGTAAATGTTTGCGATAACGCACTTACATAGGTCTAACAATGATATTTATTATCCCGTGAAAGTTTATACCTTATGATGTAAGAGCAGGTATGTAAACTCAAAGTCAGGGGATTCGAATGAATCAATCATATAATAATGTTACTATATATATTATGTTTTATTTATGTTTATTACAAATTCTATTGCCATATACCAATATGAATACTATTTTTGTTTTTAAAATTTGCTAGTATTTCAAACACTAAGAAAAATTAATCAGAAACCATTTCTTAAATGTTTTGAATTTAAAACATTGTACGTCTCGTTTCATTCTCTGGAATTGTCCGTAAATTAATTTCTCATCACATACTTTAATAAGCCTTAATTTGAAGAAAAAAATAATTAAAATTATCAAAATTTTCGTGAAGCGACTGATTGCATATTGCTACGTAAGATTTCTAGATGTTAGATATATTTATTATACATATAAAAAACTTCAATGTAAATTAGAACTATGAAACTTTAAAAAAAATAACAAACGAATATTAGATGTCATCATTTTCGTGTTCAACTGTAATAATCCAGGAGTGGACGTAGGTCTCTTCCAATTAGGCAGGATTTGCGCGTAGTATTCAAAACTGGCTATATCATTTTATTTTATCAGCTTGAGATTATATACTAATCTTATTGTCCAGTTGTGAGATGTGGTAGTGTCATGCAAACTTCTAACAAAAATGTCTATAAGTTTTTGTAGTATGAATGGGCTGGCTCGTCGAGGAAATGCCGCACTCTATTGCGCTTCTATCAGTGAATTTTAAGAGTTAGATACCTAAATCCTAAACGAAATATTTAAGCCGTTGCCTTCCATTACTTCTCGTTTCCCCTAAATAAAGCAACGCATTTACAGTGCCCTTAGTGTCTCAAATGTCTACAGCTTCTATTGGTATTGTTAATTGTTGCTACCATTATGTGATACGCTTCCTCATTTGCATTCCGCTTTCATTGAAAATTGCAGTGTGATGCCTAGCATGTGCAAGATAGTGTGAACAACAAGATGCGATTATACCTTCTTACATCCTATTACACCTCTTTATGTGTCCCATTGAAATTAGTTTTCTTATTAAATATTTCATTAAACCTAAATTTGAAATAAAAAAAATATAATTGTAAAAATATTACTGAAGTGACTGATTGCGACTTACTATTTTAGATTTCTACATGTTAGATATATATTACTACTATGACTTCAATATAAACATAATGTTATTAGAACTTTGGAAAAAGCATAAAATATTATATGTGTAGGTACAACATTACTTGTAGAAATATAACTAATATATACATTCGTGGTGATTCTTGTTTTCGGGACTACTTCGTAAAAAACGAAAGGTTACAACTCTTAGCTTTATGACAAACTATTTTCTTTTCACTACTACTTGTTCCCTATCGTTTTGTTTAACCGTAGTTCGCACAAACCAGTGTCCTGTGATTCGCCTTAACATTTGTTAATCCAAAAAGCTTTAAATTTTCTATTTATCTAAGCTAAGATTAATATGCAACGTAAATGTATATGTATTTATAAATCACTGTGTAATACTTTAACGTCTAAAAAATATGCAGACATGAATTTAACTATACAATATTTTCGCTTGATCTCTAGTTATAGTTATTTATACTATTTTTAGATTGCAACTTGCGATATTGACTGAAATTGCCGAAAATTATAGTTTTATTCGTTGACTTCTTATTTACATCATTTTCATGTCTTTGGTAACTATTTATAAATTGTTATCTAGAGTAGGACATATCTAGAATAAATAATAATTACTTATTAAAATGTAGTAGATGTATGTTAATTAAATATCGTATTCATTGTTAATAAATGTTCAGAAATTTAAAACGAATATTTTAACCTTAAACATTTTACTAAATTAATTTCCGTAGTTTCATATGTTTTCATTATTAACTTTTTACATTTTCACTATACACTTTTTATTTCCAGTTCTCACACTTTGTTCATTGAGTCAGGTTAGTACGGAGGTTATTGGACGTTGATAAAACGCATACGCCAATAAGTTTTTAACACTATAAACAGGCAGGTATAGCTTTTTCCTTGTCATATACAATTATGAGGCAGAGAGAGAAAACGTTTTGCTAGATCAGCTAAATGAAACTTAAAATTTAGAAGAATATTAATCTTCTAACAATGCGTATTAGGAAATTTTTTCACCACACGTCAAACCTGAGGAAACGTCCGAACCCATGGCCTGTTGAACTATTGGACTTGCGACCTTTTATTTGTAAGCGGTAAAACTATATGTAAAATTTAACTATTATAAAATATGGACAATTTATACTATCCGAATAATATACTTACTTAAAATAACCATAGCACAAATTCAAGGAACCTGAATTATAAATAGTACCTATTAAGTTCCAAGTCACGTTATTTTTCCATGGACAAATTAAAAAGATAATTTACAGCAGTTTTTTCTAAAGCATTAAAATAAACAACACTAGGATATGAAATATGAAATTATTTTACTTATCAAAGTAAAAATCAAATTGAATATTAAAACATTAAAATTATAACGCTGCTAAATAGATTGACTCACTATTGAAGATCATTGAGGGAGCAAAAGAGGTGCAAATGCATTGCTTAGTTAATTCTCCGACGAACTTATTGGGAAGATAAGTTTTGATCACATAGAAATATTCAAATTGTTCTTGAAAGGCCAAAGCAAACACGTATAAGCTTTCCTAATTTAACGCATAAATTCCACGTCATCAAATTACCGTAACGTTAATGAAATATAACATTAAACTAACTGACTATTCCAACTACACGCAATATACTCTCATATCTCAAAAAATGTAATAGTCTTAACTTACATGTAATGGTATTTTAACTAACTAAAATCCTCAATTTCGTGAAACAGAGAAAGTTGTTTATACAAGTAAATCTAAATTCACAGCATTCAATACATTTAAACTTGAATTTTACATTGGATAAACTATGTATTTTATTTTTATGGCTTTGAATACCTTAAGAATAAGATTCTATGCCTATAATTTTTTGCGTCTTCTATGCTTATAATAATATGGGAGTGATCTAAGCCGTTCATCAGTAATGATATAAAAGTTTGAATTATAACTACATTTTACTTATTCTAGGTTCTGTGTATCAAAAATAATTAAAACATTACATAGTTATCGCTTAATGCAGGTTCAAGGAAAAATCATTTAATAAAATAAAATTCCAATTTTATTGAATTATTGGTGGAGTATTGGCACACACACATACTTATAGTATCAGCGATCAAGGATTTAGTTGCTTTTCGTTACAGCGACTGAATGCTACATTCCCCACACGTTCCTATTCATAACGCGTCTCAGAGTTAAACTGAATCCCAACTTACCAAAACCCCTTATGATCCTTGTTATCTCCCGTTCGTTACGGCAACGCTCCTGAATTGTGAGGGAGGCCAACGTCCAGAAGTGAACTCTTACAGCCGTATTGATTATTCGATTAGTCCTTGTGAGAGTTTATTAAAAAATATTATTACAAGTATTTCGTTATTGAAAGAAATGTATTGTCCAAACATATTTTTTATGGAATAGGAAGGCCAACGAGTAGATGTTTCACTTGATGGAAAAGAATCAACGCCGCTCATATCCGTACCATAGGCATTGCAAAAGAGTTTCCGGACTTTAAGAAATATGTAGGCTCGTTTATTAAATTACTGAGGCTATGATTTGTTTACAATTAATCCTGTAAGACGTTATTAGATCCAGTGAAGTATTTAAAAATAGAATTTGACTGATTTCGTTGAGAAAAAAATGAAGCATCTGATGAAGCAAGCAAATCGTCAAAAAGGCATGCAGTATCGAGATAATACCGATAACGTGTGATTACGATGCAGCGATCAAATGCTAATTGTTAAGACGCAATTCAATATTGATAGACCTGCAAAATCGCATATCACTAATGTTAAAAGTATCATATATTTTGGTCCTCTTCATCGTTGTTAATAATATCATATGTAACCACCGTTGTGGTAAATTTTGCTTCACAGTTTTTGTTCCGGAAATATTGTATTTAAATTCTTATAAAGTAAAGATGATGAATATGAAAGCCTACGTAACAATAAACGAATATATTTATTTTTAGCAAATATTTAATAACACTATGAATTTATTATATATTATATTTAAACATACGTGGTAGATTACAAATTTTAAATATATGTGGATTAAAAAATAAGTGTAAAACAAATGTAACCCAAATTATGAAAATTTCTAAACATTTCGAACATGCCTTCCTATCCCATAAAAAGAAAATATAAACAAAACAAAGGTGAAAGTTTTAGGCATTTTCAACTTTTAGTAGTCATCTCATATATGTAGATACATATATACTATGTATTCGTTAAATTTATAGAGAAATCAAGTAAGTTGCAACGTCCTCCTCTTTATTGGTAAACTAATATTTTTTTTATTCCAAAACTTTAGCCTTCCCGTGTTATTAGTACGATAAATGTGAAAACTTCAAATAAATATAATAATTAACACTGTTATTTTGTGAGAGCAATGAATAAATTTTTGTGTATTTTTAAAGACGTTTCATTACACCTTTGATTTCCACTTATTCGTCTTCTTTCACATTATCGATAATAACAATTAAAAAATTAATATTTTATGCCAAAGTAAAGCAAAACAGTTAAATTAATGATTCACCAGGCTACCTTATTTACACGCAGCACATTTGCTTTTAAGAAAGTAGCATAAACTCTTGACAAAAAGCTGTGTCCCGCTGCTAGATATTTAACGACTAGTGGAGCGAAACTAAGCATAAAACGCACCATAAGCACGAATCCCAATTCCCGTTTGCCTAATTATTCCTGGTCAACGTTGCAGTCATACCAACGATGGACTGGGTGTCCGTAGAATTTTTGGAAAAAACGGATGGAAAAGTGTTTGGCTCAATGAGTACGTTCACGACTAACATTTAAATATTTTTAAATATTTAAATTTTAGTGAACGTGACCGTGAACGTATATAATACGTGAATTTATATAATATATAGGTGGTAGAAACAAAATATTTCTCAAAAAACGTTGTGATTTTCGAGCCTTGACTCGTAATCCATTAAAATAACTAAACTTCAAAATTCACTAAATATGCGGTTGTAAATAAAAATTAAAGGCAACGGTAAATACAATCATTATTGTACGGACAGGTTCGGATGTTCAGGATATCAATTCGTTTATATACATTCTAACCTAAACCAAAAATACAGTGGTATGTATAACAAAAACGATCAAAACATAAATTGAATTCCAAAACTTAACAAGACATAGGATTTGTTTGGTACTTTTATTGTAGCTTTAACGCATCTTTCCTTTTTACACATCCAAACCACCTATATATAATTTCTGTGTAGCTTGACAGTTAGTTGCGTGTAACGAAACGGACGCATAGAAAAGTTCTACACGCCGCCGCAGGGAGCGCTAGCGCTTACTCGAGCTAGTTGTCACAAAGCGGGCGTGGGGCCGGCTGCTTTTGCAGTGAGCGGTGCGAACTAAGACACACGAGTTCGCGGTCATAGGCTCGAACGAACATCGAATTCGACGGTCAGTGCGGTGACCATGATGATGGACAACGGGGTGATAACAAATAACTATGATGGGGTGTACGGCGATGGGTACATGGAACAGGAGGAGGAGTGGGAGCGTGAGGGTCTTCTAGATCCGGCATGGGAGAAACAACAGAAAAAGGTCAGTTCCTATCACCAAATTGACAAATATTGTATCGATGGTATATAAATCTAATGAAAGATAATTGAAATGGCAAATTATTAAAAATAAATTGCCATTTCAGTTTTTATTGTAACTTTCAATGTAATAAATACCTACTGGATTTAAAAAAAACATATATCCTTATCGAGTTCGTGACTCATATTTGCCAACAGTTTTGAGCTAAATTTCAGTAACACAATTTATCTGAACATTAAATCCTTCACGATCTCGGATTAACACCATATTCCGCTGATATTTATGTATTATTTATTTAATAAACTTATTGCGAAAACTATAAACTAAAATATAAGTAGAATTATTTTAAAGTATTTGTTAACTATATTGATTATATACCATATAAGATGATGTTTTAGGAAGGAGAATTCTTTAAAATATTTTATTTATATATACATATATTGCATTAATATGAATGCAAAAAAATATGTTTTCCATTTTTATTGGAAAACTGAGAATACATGCCACCCTCAATGTTTCAAATCTTATATTGCATATTTCCCGCCGCAAGTTGAAAGTAGAGCGCGGCCGTGGACACTATTAAAAGATTTCTTGGAGCTTTTAGTGTGAGTGAGACGAAAGCATATCGCGTCCCATGGGAGAGAGCGGGCAAGGGAGAGAGGAGTCGAATTTCCGTTAGTCATGTCCTAAAATGGGTCCAGCGCAGGCGCCGCTGAAAGCGCGGGCGTTCGTCTTTGCGTCACCATGAAACCCATATTTCAGGAAATCTCGTGGTCTCTCCTGTCAATGGAAAATGCATTCTGAGGGTCAACTTTGAATGAGTACGAGTGACGCACTAGATGAAACCAAACTATCCAAAATACCATTAACAAATTATGATTGTGGTAATTACAATTATTATGAACTCTTGACGTGACTTTGATAGTGATTATTTTAAATACGTTTTGTTTTCAAAATCAATAAATAAATTAAAATTGACAATAATTTATAATCCTTTTGAAAAAGTCTAGTGTTTGAAAAGAAACACAAAAATATATTTTTATCTCAAAATTAATGATTGATGAGAAATAAATCTCCGTATATTATGTATTATTTTTTTAGTTTTTTATAACATTACTTAAATGCTAATACTACGGGTATTATTGCATTTGATATCCTAATAAACTAATTATATGGCTATATGTTGCAATCTATTTTTTAACGTACGCATTTTTCAGCTAGAATAATGTTTAAAAATAATATTATAGAAGTATGCTAACGTCACAATTAGAATTGTTTTCAAAATGATTATAAATCAAAAAGTCTATAATGATTTTTTTTAAAATAATCTAAGCTTTATAGTTTATTACTTTACGAAATTCATTGCAAGTTTTAATAAAAAGTTGCAAGTTACGTCAATGCGGAGCAGATATACTTATAACGAGGCGGAAGGTCGTACTATCAATTCTCACGTTAAATACTTTGAAGAGTTTACATATATTTAAAGTCATTGTATTCAAAAAATAACAGATACCTTAAATTCGATCCCGATAGATAAATAGTTTTATTCACTAAAGAGATAAGGAGTAGCGCTCATCCATTGAAGAATATGAACTGTTATTTTCAAGTCTCGAAGGATTCAAGGTGCAATATAAATAAAGAGCCTTAGACCTGGGACAAAGTGCATTGGCCGATTGAGCATGACGGGTCAATGTCGCGCTCGGCTAGCTTGAGATGCGACTGCACGGAAAAGTCACCCGACCAGTCAGAACACTCTATCCGCCTGGAGTGCCTTCCACAAGGAGGTCAGTAGAACACTCGTGACGTTTCTCCGATGTACAACCACAAAAATAACTTCCCATAGCCAAATTAAGACACAAAAACGTGCCTTTTAACTCCCATAACACTTGATATTTGTACAAAATAACAAGTTTACATTGTGATACAGTAACTAAGGAAACAATAAATTATTACTTTAATATGTTTCATATTATTAATTATCTATCAGAGATGAAAAATTTATGTGATTTAATAGATATAATATGTTCAAATTTCTTTGAGATTTGATTTTCTGAACATCTATACTCGTATTTATTTACATTTACTTATCTTAGGTTTTAGATGTTCCCAAAAAACCTTTTAAATAAATGTATTACTTGCGGAGGAAGTCTACAGAAACTACATAAACTTTTACGACATAAGCTGAAAATCACTAAAATTATACAATAAGGTTTTAGTGACTATTATGTTCGAATTCCTCGTCTATTAATAATGATCAAATAAGGAAAAATTCAAAGAAGTTAATTAATGCTTTTAAATACATGCAACTCAATTTAAGTGAAATGATGTTACGTCAAAACCCATTAAACGTATTAGCTATAACTACAATTATTCTCCTTTAATAATAATAATATATTTTTTAATAAACAATATAAAATGTAAAGGTAAAAGTAAACAAATATATGAAAACTAATTTGTACATATATTTTTAAATTATGTCAATAATATTCAACCTAGTAAACTTTTTTAATAATATAACAAGGCTTCACTTTGCAATTCACTTTCAACGTATATAGTATACAATAGAAGGAATTATGAATTCATCATCAATAATGGCATGTGGCTGTCGTTGATAAATATGGCTGTCCCAAACACGCGCCTCACCTCAAAGACAAGCCCGATCATCGACTTCACGCCTCCAATCCTTGCCAGCCCACCTGCTCAGATCATCATTCTATACAATGAATATGTACCGTTAGATTAGAAGGAACTTGGAAATAATCATTATATTCTCTCATTTTGATAACGCACATAACAGTTTCTTAAAAAATATATCTACTGGTAAAAGAAGTAGTAGTGGACTCTTTAAGTAGTACCCACAAATTTACCTTCACTTTCTTTTACTCTAATTTCTTTTCAAAAATTTTTCTTCTTCAAATTACGGTAAATGAACCAAAATTCCGTGTTTTTAAATATTTACCGAGATGTCTGTGTGACTCCCAGCTAGAAAAGCTGCGTTGTGTGTACTAGTGAAATGGCTTATTTCAATTGTAAAAAATATCTAAGATGTACAATTGAAAAATTAACCAATACAATTATAATATTTTGCCTGTGAGTGGTGTCTTATATTGAGAACTGGAAACAACAACAATGATGACGAGCATTTCGATGAGCTTCTGATTTCGAATATATAAACGAATCTGATAACCACTTTGAGTCGGAGTAGGTACTCTGAGCACGATTTTCGTATTTTTCGAACTCGCGACCATTCCCATCATACCATCATTTACGTCGTTATTAAAAATATCTAATGAAACGTTTAGCAATTTGCTTATTATATTTATATTATTATTTATTATTACCGTTTACTGACACTTTATTAATAATAAGTAATTAGCATAATATATAAATACTCATTTTTCTAATGTTCTAAAAATAACATGTTAAATAAAAGATATCGAGTATAACTAATGTAACAAAATATCAATGTCTGAATTTTATAAAAATAAAAAGTTTCACACTCAAAATAGAAATTTATATATTAAGGTATACATGATAAGGACAAATATCCAAGATGAAAATAAATATCTAAAGGATATTCAAATATTGTTTGAATGAGAGTTATGAGTGTGGAGAAAGCAAGGAAAGTATGCCGAGATCGTAACATATGGAGATCTGTGGTCTCTATCTACCCCAACGGGAAACAGGCGTGACGATATGTACGTATGTATTCAAATATTTATCTCGGAAAGTAAATACTTCGCCACTGCGCCATTTAAGACGTCAAATTAATTAATATAATTGACACGAAATTTATGTCCAATGTGTACATAAGTTAATTCATTGAAATGCAACAAATCTAATTTTTCCTTATTCGTCACACATTTAAACACTTATAGTGTTTCTACTAAAAACCACAAACGACCACGCGACGACGCCTAACAAACGAACGTACATACATATTCTTATTGTAGCCCACGTCAATAATATAATTTTAAGTGGACCGGTTCTTGTGTGGACGGTCTCACTGAGCGTATAGTTGCATTAAATTATAGCTCACTCTCCATCACTATTAAGTAAAAACTTTCACAATTGATAAATAAATCGACTAAATATTAAAGGGAATTAACTATTATTAATAAATTTGAATGAATTGGATTTTGCAGTTGTACAGTTGATATATACATACATATATGAATTACCATCTCGTCGTTTGTTATTAATTTTCACTCAGAATTACCTAAATATTACGTTAAAAGATTCCTGAACCAAATCCTTCTTTTTCTGTCGATATTCTATTAAATTAGTGTAGCTGTTTCCTAGACCAGACAAATAGAAAGACAAAACAATAAACAAAAAATATTATTAACAGGTATTCAAATTGTTTTGATGGTAATTACAAATGAACAATTCGGTTTAATTTATGAAGAAGGTGAGTTCAGTAATCCTCCTCCAAATTAAGTCATATATTTTCTTTACATATTTATCATAACAACTTGGAGACTATGATTTAGGAACGAATTGATAATAAAAAACCGGTCATTCTAGTTGTCATTATTCCTTGTCATTTGTTATTGCTGTTTCAAAACACCATCACAAAGCAAATAGGCTCCGATCCACCAACGCATTGCGCTCAAATGTATCGACTACATCGTACAAACGATTTATTACGATTAAATACTAACTCATTTTGTTACATTTACCGTTTTCCAGTTTAGTTCCATCTCTTATCTATGTCACAACTTAAATTTTGCTATAGTCACTCACAATTTATACGTTTCTTGCTACATATCATATATTATTATTACTTAGACTAGGATAAACAAGCACGAGTTACGAGTTGGAATTCACCATCGTACTGCAATTTACTTCTCAGTAAATTAAAAAAAAACATGCTTCGCTTCCTAAATGTTTTCAGAAATTAAGGCAATATATTGCGATCTCCTGTATAACTAGTTATTTTAGTACTTTTGTAACTATTAAATAATTAAAGCCAAAATCCAGCTTTCAAGTTGATGTCGGTGACCATGACTTAATTATAACGAGGGTATTGAATGAATTGTATTTGTAAAAATATGGAATAGCGAAGATAGGCGAGTAGAGACTGACAGTCACATCCTGCCGGTTCCTACAGAGACTAGATCGCGCGGCCGATGCCAACTGAAACTATTTTTGTTTCAATCCAATCACCCACGCAAATTGCTTACACACTTGCCATTATAATTAGAAAATAGTTGATACTAAATTAACTTTCTACGTAATGTGGCTTTGACTTGCAAAATACTCGAATGAAAAACAAAGAATAACGTTAAAAAAAATAATGATACATACTGTGTGTATGTTGATAATGACGGTTGTCAAAGAATGATGACGGTTTTATAGAAACGTCATCATTCTTTGACAATATACTGATAGACAAAGGCCTTCCCCAAGTCGCAGCCCGATCGCTGGCTTCAATTTCTATCAGCTTGCTCCATATAGCGGAAGAGCATCCCAAACAACATTTGCCAAGATACGTTTTTCACTCCAGCATTCATCTACTCCAACAGTTATTGTTTTTCCGAACGTGAACTGCTCGCTGTCACTTCAGTTTGCCAACTCGTTGCCTTCGGATGATTGGATTTCCATTTCTCAAACCTCAAGACATGAATGGCCATAATTATTATGATAAAAAAATTCATTTATACTTACCGTACCTATTGCTATACAATCCTTATCACTACTGCGGCCGCGTTCGTTGATTATCACTCGAGATAAATTCATCATATGTCATTGTGAATTGATCAAGCAGACTGTATTGGATATTATTTTACAAAATGCATTAGTTGATGTTATTAGTAGACACAAATTAACCAGTAATTAACAATGAGATATAATTATTCTAATTGGATTAAATAGAAAAGTCAATTATTGATTCAAACCGCATTCTTAAAAGGTTTGCTTAAATACTTCAAGAAACCTCAAAGTGTTTCGAATGATATACACAAATATGATCTTACGCGTCCTGCATAGACAGCTAAAAAAATAAAACATTATTCATCATAAACACTAAAAAGGATGTGTATATCATTTTTACAGATAATTGTTTATATTTTATTGCATCAAACGCGGCACTATGCGGCCGCAATAGCTATTTTGTTTACACTGGCTTCTGCTATCAATTTCCAAGCAAAAAATGTGAAGCATTTTAATCTAGAACAGGTTTTGACCGGTTCTCTCGCTTCTTAGGAATACGCATTTAAATTATTGGTATTTTTTATGTATTTTACTTTTCCTTGATGGTTTTTGTTTACATTACTACGAAGAATGTTTAAAACTTTCACAAATGCTAAATTATACAACGCGTATAGCCAGCCTACTTTGTTTCGACATGCTATCGCAATTATAAAAAAAGATATTTTGATACATTGGATCCAGAATCAATCAACTGGATATAGAAAATAGAAGTCATTTTACCTTGTGTGACATACACAAGCTGTAAAGTTTTGTAAACTTGAGTTATTTCGTAAGTATTTATTTCTTATAAAATTAATTTAAAATATCCCTTTCGGGGGAACAAATTGCCCTGTTATTTAAATGATACTCGGCAAAAGTAATAACGGAAATTTGTTCCGCTTTATTAAGGTAGTACTATTAAAGAAATGGAATGTCCCTTGACTAACTTTATACTTCTCAAAGTAGATCTTAAAAAATTAAACGACCATAACTATATGGCACTCATTGTATTACTAATATGGAAACGACGAAAGACAAAGTATAGATAAATATTAGTACTGCCAAGATCCTGTGAGTTATGATGCTTATTAATGCTTGCTTAGGTTCTAAACTTCCGTTACAAATATATACAATACAATTCACTGTCTAGTTTGCTTCTCATTATCAAAACACCACGGACTTGCCTTTTCGTTTTATCTAAATAAAAATAGCAAACAAATAAAATTAATTATAAATAATTTATCACATGCCTCCATGATGTACAGGTTATCTGATGACAAATGTAGGCAAATGGGTAAACAGGTCAATTGATGCTAAGTAACCACCGCTGCCCATGGACATGCAAAGGCACTGTATGCAATGCAATGTTATAATGTCAATATAGAAATGGGATGGGGGGAGGCGTATAACAATGGAGGTTGTGTGGAAAAGAAGCATTATAAATAGAAAAAATAATTACAAATAAATAATATGTGTATATTGGCTTTAAACACACTTTTTTTGATATAAGTTTCATATCAAAACGTAAAGTATGCCTCATTATTTTTCCCAAGGCGAACTGCAATAGGACAAATAATGAGGATCACAAAATCAGTTTTTATTATGACGACCCAAATCAGTCGTTCCGGTTGCCGGTTCGTCGGGTTAATACGAATCTTTATCGGAATTTCAACATCAGTGTCCAACAATAGATCATTTGAATGCAGTGGCTACCTTCCAAACGGTCGAGCGCGTGTGGGCGTAGGAGTTTGGCCAGTAAGCCTGTTTACTTTGTACTGATACTAAATTTTCAACTAATTAGTAATACATTAGCTGGCATCTCGTAACGTGATTATGTAGTCTGTAAAATGACTTGTTACGAATACTTTAAGATTGTTTTAACTGCATTTGTAGCACTTTGAAACTTTTGTCAAAGCGTAAAGTTATGTGAACACCTTCTTAAGTAGGTTTTTGTGGCTATCAATAGATTAGTAATGTTGAAACTTATTTGTACTTTCAGAATATTTTGTAGTACTACGAAATATAAAATTATTTTTATTTATTTTTTTTATATATTCACGCCTATCCCCCGCAGGGGTTGGCAGAGACCACGAGCTCCATCCGCTGCCATTCATCGCAGCGAAACGGCTCGTCGCTTTTTCGCCCTCGTGAGAATCAGGACGTGACGGGTGGCGAACCACGTCGCCGTCATTTTCGACAAATTAGGTATATTAAATTCGTTTTTAGTGAATCCCACGAGCCGCAAGGGAGGATGGAGGTCAGCCCCAGTAGAGCCCTGCATGCTGAGGTAAGGCACCATATTCCCCGGGGGAGCCCGACCCCGGGACGATCGGCACGCTTACGACTAGGCTCGCCCCTAGCCACGCATCCTTTGGCACAGTGGCGGGGCCCTCCGCCCGCGGAGTCAATGGTCGCGGGTTCGATTCCCGCATCGGAATAAATATTTATATGGATTTTTAAATGTTTATTCCGAGTCTGGTAACCCCCCCAATCCACATTTCCTTTCCTGCCCCTTCCTTTCTTCTCTATCCTTTCCCTTCCTCTCCGCCAATCCACGGTCTGCCGTGCCAATATAAAATTAAACCATGAAAACGAGATACTCAATACTTTTTAAAATAGATACATATAATTGAATTTATGCATAATATTTTTGATGATTTTGGCTATTAATATTGTATACTTAAAACAAAGATCATGTCAGAAATATCGAAAGTCTTTAAGAGCGATTGTATTAGATTTAATTTAAATCAACAACTTAAATAATAATGTTTCCAGAAAACCATTTTAAATTCGGACAGTCATAATCAAGAAAAGAATTGTAGTAATATCAAAAATATTGCTAGTCTTCTTTTTAAAAAATGTTGCTGCAATCATTTTACAGTTGTTTATTGTTTCATATTTAAAACTATTTTTTTTTTTGTGGAAACTAAGAACAACAGCTGTAGGTAGGTACCTGTTTATATACTTTATCTTGTTTTACAGTCAAGATTAAAAGGTAAACTTAATGACTTATCTATCAGTCAACCTTTAATGAGAAAAATATCACATATGAACAAAAAGTTATCAGAATACTTTATTTTTATATTAAATACATACTAATGGAAATAAAACCTTTGAAATTATATAACTGAAAGGAAAAGGCATACCACTACAAGTAAATATTTTATTCAAATCATGTATTAGTTACCAAGCAATCCAGTAACATTATCCAACGGTAGCGTCACAACGGGAATTTAATTGCATGTACATATATGGAAACGGCTTCCTTAGGTATCGGGTGACGAATTATACCCCTACATAGCTCGTCGAAGTCATTCTGGCTACTTGAATACACGCTGAGCTTTTGCTTCGCTTATTCAGAATGCCACATTGTTCACTAAAGGTGCAAAACCACATCTGGCCACACGTTAGCTATAAATTTGTCATGTTAGTGTTCATCTATTTATGAGGAAACAAAGTACCTGTGTTGCATAGTCTAATACTTTTAAAATATTAGACGTTCTTAGTGTGTTACATCGCGATCGTACTAAATTAATTATAAGTGTAATTAATTCAAAAACTCGACTGTATCCAATATGTTACAATATTACTTAAAACTCGATTGTATCAAATATGTTACAATATTACTTAAAGCCTCAATTAATTTACAAATTGTAAATCTCAATGCGACATATACAACTTAGTGTCAATTCATCATCATTAGCCTGAGACATTTTATTACTAGACGAAGCTTCCTAAATGACTTATGAACCTAGACCGATCTTCGACTTTCTGCCAGCTTTTTTGCGTTTTCTAATGTAAACCATGGTATATTTGCCCATAGTTGCCATTCTGGACAGATGAGTTAGCCACCGTCGAGTTCAAGGCCGCTGCCCGTCACTAGCCTGTGTCATTTAATTTTACTGGTTATAAGATACTACCATCGTTCGGTCGCCAATGCCTAGTTGTTGTATCAGGGTGCACCACGTACAAGTGACGTAAAAAGTTGGAGCGACATGTTTCAGGGTGTTTGCACCCCGTAAATATATTCCCATTATTTTTATTTCTTCTTTGAATGATGGTTTCATTATAGTAAGTAAAAAAAGGCCTCTTTTAAGATCAAACACCTTATCAACAAAGATAATTCAGGTAGCTTAATGTAGACGCAGAATATCTTTGTTCATCAGATTATCTATTCGGATGACGTTCTTCATTGCATTTCGAACTATATCTACCAGGGATACTTAGATCATAGCATTCTGAACTACTTTAAACCTGTGAAGCGATCGTCCACATCTCTACCCTATAGAACCTATTTCAGAACACCGAACATCATTGGACAAATGGCTAGAGACTGTTTAATTGAACAATGTCAATAGATTGTGTTAAACTGAACTGAAATTTAAAAGAAAACAATGTTTGTACCGTTTAATAAATTTAGAACTACGGAATAACTAAAAAACTGAAATACCATGTACCAACCACGTGCCATGTTAACTTAGAAATATGTGAGTTGATACTTATATGTTAATCATGCAAGTCGTTCTAAATGTATGCAAATTTTTGTTAGCTATAATAAAAACTGTATTTTTTACAGACAGATAAGAAGTAGAACGATACACTTTTACGGTTCATATGAACTAAAAGAATTTTTTGTCATTTTTTCATATTAATCGGAAAAAAAATTCTAAAGTAAGCAATCAAAAAAAGCTTATTTGTTATGGCAATTATTTGCATAATGATTGAAATCAGTGTGAGCTAAATGAGTTTTACGGTTAAACTGAAACTAAATTGATAATAAATTGTGGACGACCTAGGCTAGATATCCTGCAAATCCACATTGAACAAGCATGCTGGGTTCATGTCCATTCTCCAGGAATGGGAAGGCCTCTTTTCCTGCGGTGGGACAAAAATGACTTGTAATAAAAATACATTATTAATGAGTAAATTTTAAATTTCACGAAAACGGCAAAATGATATTATGTAATATAATCCTGGCTTACATATAAATATTAAATTCGTTTGTTTGTAAAAAATATTATACTATATTTGTAAGTAACAAATATATATTTCGTCTGAGTTTGAATGAATCAGTACTAGCTTAGTTGTGTGGAACCATCCGATATGGACATTATTTGTCTATATCGGATGGTTGCACCCGGAACGGAACGCGCCTCTCCGTCCGTGCCATTCTCATTCTAAATACAAATATTTGAATAAAAAACCCTATTAATTTATTGTACAAATTAATAGCACATTACTAGGTTTATAATATAATACAATATTTACAAAACCTTGGGCCTGCAGTTATATATTAAATTAATATAATGTAAGCCAAATTAAAGTGAGTTACAGTATTTAGTGGATTGTATAGCACACTCCTTATATGCGTAACAATTGCCTATTTACCGTCCTTAACAGACCACGCCTGGCCATTGGTCTCTTTCAAAATGGGAGAGGCCCATTTAGAGAAGTTTCACTATTTGTCACACTGGAATTTTTTTTGAGGCAAGCACATCATAGCTAAGACTCTGAGACCGATAACGTTGCATTCCGTTATTGACATATTATGATAACAGATTAAACCATATTATAACCTTGCTTTTAGTTTCACTTTTTAAATAATTTTAAATCATGTTTGTATATAGCAATGTTAATTCGTTATTGACCGTAATATATGTAACATGTTTTTCATGATGTTATTAAGGTGTTGTGGATTTTGTAAAGAAAACACAAAAATAAATAAAAATGAGTTAATTTATTCGTCAAAAGTATACACGATGAACAGTTAAGATCGATATTTGTAATTGTTATTAAACAGATATTACAGTTACCAACGTGAACAAGACTTTACTGATAAATAACTTTTTAATAATGTATAATTCTTACCATACGCAGGTATCTGCTTGTACCCGAGAAAATGTGAAACCAAAACCGCATACAACCATGTATCTAAGCGCTACTACTGACTTTCCCCGGCCTTTTCACAAGATTGATACAATAGTCGTTACATTCTTGCTATGTATGCTATTTCATTTTTTCCTCGATACTTCTTTTCTCATTTATATATTTATTAAAATATAATAATAATTAATCTTATTAATAGCTAGCCTAGCTGTATTTTAATTTTCACAATACTTAAATAGCAAAATATTTATATATGTGCTTATTATATTTTCAAAACGGTAATTATTTACACGTATTATAAATATATCCTATAATCATGTTTTTAAATTATTAAAACTAAATCCATTATTTAATAGAAATATATGCGCATTTAATATGTATTATCAAAGTGCTTAAAATTTATATAATACATGTTTGGTATGTGTATATTTTATGGGAGTACCTAGTATGATATTAAACGTGGAAGGCGCTAATTTATATTAAATGTAATATTAACTCTAATGCGGCTTACTAACCAGGCGTGTTAAATTTCAGCCAAATGAAAATATTTTAGTGATGAGATTTAACTCGCCAGAATCTATAAAAATAACTCGATTACTATTAATATTCTTTAACAATGTTTTACCAATCATTAGCTGCCACATTCTTGAAGTCGTGTAAGGTGTTATATTGTAAAAGTCGGTCTGCTAGGGTCTGTTCAGCATTCTATTTTCTTTCCCCCCATTCTGTTATAACTAAAGTAAATTTTAATTATATGTACTTAAACAAATTTATTAACTAGTTGAATATATTAGATAACTATTCAATGTCTTTGGCCACTGTTTTTTCATTCTTGGGAATCTCGTTAAAAAACGGTCTTAAAATATTGATTTTTAGCATATTTATATTTGAAAAAAATATCATTGATTTTGACAAAATCAAGAATGTAAATATCTAAATCGTTAAACAAAACAGTCATGTACAAATTTATACAACTAGCTTAGATTGTTTACTGTAATTTTGCATTGAAGTAGTTGATAATGAGATATTACATTTCTTTTTATTTCTACAAACTACCTGCTTCTAAAATATATTTTAAAGTCTTTGTTACTACTTAATTAACTATATCTTTTCGTGTTAGCAAATTTTGTACATAACTAAGACATTTGAATACATCTAAATAGTGGAACACAAAGTAATATTTACCTATGCACATATGAATATAACAGTGCTTTCCTATGTTCGTGAACTTTTATATTCAAATAAAATTTTAACACAGAGCAATTCACAAGTGTAAGATTCAATATAAATTAGTTCAAAAAACGATTTATATCAATGACGCGATAGCCTCTACATTATTAAGTATTTAATTAAAAAATATTTACACAGACGTACGGCAAAGTATCGATTTATTCGTACTCCGACTATTTATAGCGTTGCGCCTAAGCAGCTATACGTGAGGATTTAGGTTTATTAGATATTAAAAATCGTGAGTAATCACTGTCTTACCACACAGATCAAGTATTCGTTTCAGTAATACTATAAATAAATGTATAGGTATGTTAGTTAAGATACGTTAGCCGGTAGAACGGAGGTAAACATTTAAGCCAGTTATAAAATTGCTCATTCGTGCGTTATTGTGTTTTATTTTATTTCGGGCGATTGATACACATTTATTCTGGAACTTTCGTAGCATCAGACCGCGGATGTTTCTCTTTTACTAATAGCCTTCGGGAGTTGAAAATATCCCAGTCTACTGCTTTACACTCTTATATACGCGGCGTATAGCTTTATAACCAACCAAATACACTTGTTCATCAAAATATTTCCAACATCTGTTTCTATGTAAATTTTATTATTTGAATATTTCTGAAGACGAACGTCACCGCCTTAAATTTCGTGTGTAAATCATGAAATCAAAAGAAATAAGGAATAAAATATGATTTGAAGACAAAGCCAGCAATTGAATAATTCAAAAGTTTATGTTTTAAAACTTTTATATATAAGTATGTAATTTCAGTTTAGTATATATTCAAATGAATGGCATTTATTTGCTGTTAAGGAACTTACAAATTAATAATCAATCTATCAGTTGCTCTTGATATGTATAATGATCGTTATCGTTATCTTCCTCATTGTAACCTAACACTCGTCGGCCAGAATATTCTTCGCGAAAATGTGTTGTTTACTATTTTCGTAACGTCTAGCCGAGTGTCCATGAAACATCAGATATATGTAGCTGTTTCAAAATAAATCGTTCACACATATATAATGTGCATTTACTGACTGAGAATATATTCTTTACAGGTATCGAAACAGCAACTGACACAGAACACAAACAGAAACACTGAAATCTGACACATCTTACAAGAGTGTGTGAGTGTTATATTCCAGGTATTGTTAGTTAACATTGCTTTGCAAATTGCTTGCTCATTTTTACGACACTCGATCTTAAAATTTCAAGGAAAGAAATAAAACTCTTAGAAAATAAACATTTAAAATATGTGTATGATATCAATACTGCGACACCGCTTGTCCTTTTTATATGCAGTCAATGATCGGGTAGATATCTTATCGGTTAATGTATACGTGAACATCTGATTTTTTTTTATGTAATATTATTCCTACGGTGAAATATAACAATTCGCTTGAGCAAAAACAGTTATGCAACTGGCAAACCTCGTATAAAAAATAAATTTTGTATTATTAGTTGATCAAAATAATTGGGTGTGTGCCAAAAATAACGTAACATGCAAATATATCACATTTTGGATAGCGTAAAATTATAATTTTTATTAGAAACTTTAAGGGCCAAAATAAGCAATAAAAATATTGATTAAGTAAATAATTGTTTAATATTTATCGTCACAAAAATTAACATTTTGTAAACTTGATATTTCACAGTCCGAATATTACATAATTTTATTATAAACATATGACATGATTTTATAATTGACATGAGAATCGTTACATTTACTAACATAGATCATTATTTTTCTTTCCTGCAATTCGTCGTGTTTCTTTTGTTATTTCAATACTATAATTATTCTTAATTATATGTAGCATAATAATAATTATCTTTTTACTTATACACAATACTGATATAACAATTTAAAACATACTATAAGAAATACGAAACGAAATTTTATAAAAAAGGAACACAAAAAGATTAATCTTTTTGTGTTCCTTTTTTATATTAGGGGTTATAATAATATATAATGAATATAAACCGGCGTTAAAATGGAAAAGTACACAATTACAAATATGATTTTTAGAAGGTACAAAGTCCGCCATTTTATTATAGAGCTACAAAAAAATTTATATTGTTGGGAATAAATTACTAACAAACTGATTGAAGAATAACACAAAAAAAGTATGCTTACACTTGTCTGTTTGTCGCAGGACTAATGAGAAATGGTATCTTGCGAAAATAATTGATTACTTATGGGTCCCCCTAATATATATATGACACGACCGACGACCAATTGGCTCAGTGGCGGGGCTGTCACCTACGCAAAAAATATATGTATGGCCTACACATATTTATTCCGAGTGGTTACCCTGCTAATCCCCATTAGAAAAGCGTGGTGGGTTAATGCTCATTGCTCCAGAAATAGGGAGGCCCATGCCCAGCGGTAAGACATATATGGGCTGCGAAAAAAAACTACACGAAAAATATTTGTGTACTTCGAAAGGTATTAAGTCAATTCAAGTACCAGAGGTGGAATGCAGGCGAGGAGCCTTAATTTTAACGGTTTTTTTTTAAATGGCTTGGTCCGCTTAAAGATGATTTAATGGAGTCGCGCGTTATTTTGGAGTAATCCATTATTTAAAAAAAAGTCTATAACTAAATGTGAGAGAAACAAATTCAAAAAATAGCATAGTGCGCACATGAACCAGGGTAAACACAACACCACATTTTTAACAAGGCACATGATGTGTGTTTCACCATTGATAGTGTTGCATGTACACTGATAAACATACGATGAAACTGTGCACACAATTATTGTGTGTGTATTTAATTAATTTATTTTACGCGGTTCGTAAATAGATAGTTTTTGATTCTCTATCTTCAGTATTTTAAACACATCTCCCTAAATAATGATTAATTAATAATTCAAATAAAACGTGATAGATAAACTGGCACGCGGAAGGTGAACCTAAAGATGAGAGACTGAATCTGCAACTGTTAAGTTACTGAAAAGAGGGCGCAGTAGCCAAGAAGTATTTGGCCAAAAAATATAGGTCATTTTGAACAATATTTGACACGCATTTAACTGAAGGGTATATTTAAAGAAATACTTAACAAAATTGCGACAAGTACATTTTTGAGTCATCGTTGAATTTTGTTCAACGTTATGACTAGCGGTGGTTTTAGTTTACACAGCTCAGCATGTACCAGTTAACAGTGACGTTATTGTTTATCGCTATGTTAATGATCAATATAACAGAGTTGGCTGTAGTCCAAACTCGAATACCCCCGCCAGGTGCCAATCGCAATTATCTACACTGTAGCGGTCCCAACCTCTACTTCTAACGTCTGTCCTCATTAACCGGCTCTCAATCGAACAAATAAGGCCCCTTGTGTTTACTTTAAAACGTCACCCTATCTCACTCGCAGACCTTAATTTGTTGATTCAATTAAACATACAGTCAATCCGTATATAATAGTTGTAATATATTATTTGGTTTTTTAATAATCGTTTTCTTATTATTCCTATTACATACCATTGTCGTTATCATCAAAAACACCTTACTCTTACGACATTATCCAGCCTCAAAATTGAGGCTCCCGCTTGATTAGCAGATCGTGGATCGAAAATTGGCGTTTATTCCCAGGACATTACATAGACATGCTCCCCAGTATCAACTTCTTCCACTTGACCGCGTACAAAGTCGTGATCCGAATCGTCGATGACCAAGATCTCCCCGATCGGCTTGATTCTCTAGCAATGTGGAGCGATATATCATCTCTCTGCCTTTTCTACTGCTTTTACCATGGGGAGTTCTCCTCGGAATTGTTTCTAATAATTCCTACCGCCGAAATACACAACTGCACAACTCGCCGTAAAGAATTCAATACGGTGCGCTTCTCCCGAAGCTTCTTTCTGCACACCACCACTCCGTGAATCCGGCTACCTTCGGCCGCTTTTCCGAACCGATACTACATTGGCACCTTCAAAAAACAAGTCTACATATACCTAAAAGGCCAGTAACGCTTCCGTGACTCCTGCAGTGTTGCTGATGTTTATGGGCGGTGTTGATTGCTTTCCATCAGGTGACACGCTTGCTCGTTTGCCTTCTTATACCATAAAAAGTAAGACCCTGCGGCCCATATACTAGCATTTACTCCCAACACTCACGGGAAATATTGGGATGGACCTTTTATATGTCAGTAACAGAGCTCCCCATATTGTACACTTTGATTTTAATATAAACACGTAAACTTTTGCAACGTCTGAGCTCTGTTTTTTTAACATTGTCAAACGATATTGACAACATATTGAGACATTATCTTCTAGTGGATGTCAATAAACTTTTCTAAGTGATTAAACTTGTTAATGATTCCATTCAAAACGAATAATTATTTAACTAATTCGTTTTGAATGGTGATCACTTTTAAATCACAAAAATCGTCTACTAAATGACATAACTGATGTACTAGTTTTAGGACATAAACCTTAATAAATTCATATATTCTCATTCTAAAGGTAGTCATAACTTAACAATATAACCGCTATATATGATACACCAAAGATCAGATGCTGTGCCATATGCAAACAAACTGTATTTAGTAGGCAGTAGTGTATTTAGTACTCAGTTAGGTTGGTAACTAAAACTTTAATAGAAGCAATTTTAAATCACAAATTTAGTTAAATCAGTAGTCTATATGTAACTTGATTTATTACAACACAGTATATTACTTATAACTAAAAGAAAAACAGCTCTTAGTTGTAATCATTCGTAATATTGACAAAAAACATCAAATTCTTTAAAAAATTTAATTAAATTTAATTAATTTAATTAAATTCACATAACACTCACCGTTAGCCGATGTTCGTCTTTTAAGGCTTTCCACCGATCAAGCCATGCTTCTATGTCTTCATATGAGCAGAACTGCTGATCAGCCAGATCATGTGCCATCGAACAAAACAAGTAATAATCGGACGGCGCAACTAACTGGGGAATATGGCGGGTGAGGTAGAACTTCCCATTTGAGCGTTTCTATGTAGGTTTTAACGGGTTTGGCAACATGAGGCCAAGGTTTTCATGCAGTAGAATAACTTTTTCGTGCCTTTGCTTGTATTGTGGCCGTTTTTTGCGCAGTGCTCGGCTCAGTCGCATCAATTGAAGTCGATACCGTTCCCCAGTGATGGTTTCGTTTGGTTTCAACAGTTCATAATAAACAACACCGACCTGGTCCCATCAGATACACAGCATAACCTTCGCAGGGCATATATTTGGCCTAGCCGACGACGTAGAAGCATGATGATTCTTTGGTTATTGCTGTAATGAATCCATTTTTCATCACCCGTCACGAAGAAAGAATCCCTTCCTTTTTCCCTTCCTTCAAATCATAGGAAACGCTTAGAAATGGCTTGGAGGGTAACTCCTAATACTGAAACAAGCAGTGCTTGCATTTTGCACGGATTATCATCCAGCAATTTCTCCAATTTAGCGTTTTCGGATGTTTTTGTCCTACCTTCGTGCGGACAGTCGTCAACATCGAAATCACCGTCTATAAAGCGACGGAACCAATCGCGGCACGTTGTTTCACTTAGCAGCACTCACGAACTGCATTTCCGTAAACTTTAACGCCACAATGAAATCACTTACATGTCAGAGCGGTTTGTTTATCATATGTCTAAGCTTGATCTTTGGCGTTTTTGATCTGTCAAAATCGACCAACGCTTACTGCTGGAGTCATCTGATGACAATCAGCAAGGACTTAGTTGCGCATCTAATGTATCGACGCAAAAAAGCGAATACGCTGTAAATTACACTGACAGTAAGTTTTTATTTTGCGATTTATTATGTTTTCGCTATTTTGCGTCGAGATAAACTTTTATCAAAACAATTCATGACAATCGATTCGTACATAACAATGAGATAATTCTTCATAATTTAAAAATGTATTATTTATTTTTACATAGTTATTGAGAAATATGTATGTATATACTTGAATACTACTACTTGACTATGAAGAAAATAAATTTAAATACCAAAATCAGCGATACCATCGATGCATTGTCGATGTGATTAGTTTTAGGTATAATTAAAATAATAATCTTTATCAAAGTTTCTCTTATCTCTTGCTACAACGAGTTGCATTTCTTGTCTATTTATTATGTATTCCGAATAATATTTTGTATCTGAAAGATATTTTATGAAGTTGTGACTAATTAAAGTTATAAATGTTTCAGATTGTAAACAAATGAGAAAAAGATAGCATTTGTTAGCAGTACTTTCATTACATTCATTAATCAAAATACGCTTATAAAATATTTTAAACACAAATGGCCGAATCGGAAAGTAACACCGCTGTTTTAACCAATAAAAGCCTTAAATAAAATATGCGTACAAAACCGTTTCTCTGTTAAATAATTCATCAAGTATAACGTTTTTTTTTTTGCTACGGAGGCAACTTGAATCGAAATTTTATTTCGACCGATTTAATATCAAATTTTTTCTCGCTTTCTATAAAAGTTATATACTATTGAGTCACTTTCATCAATATTCCACTCGTTAATCGTATACGCACTCCAACAGATCCGGTAGTATTCAAAACATATCCGCCAAACCAAGATATACCGTAATAATGATATAGAATTATTAATATGCACATGTGAGTCATCGTTCATTGCAATCGTTCATCCGTCGAAACATAACTTTGGACTAACAGTCGAAGGTTCGTTAAGTATTCTGATGCCAAAAGTACTTTGAGTACCTAACACATGTATTTCTTCTGAATATATTTGGGTAGACACTAATAATAAAAATTATATGTAAATCATAACTGACGATAGTCATGACACATATAAAGGCCAAATAAATTAACGATTGTCGTACGCCAAACCCACAACGTGCCAAAAGATAGCTAACACTACAGTGGTAAAAAAATTTATTAAAGTACATTAAATTAATTTTAATTACTTTAATTATAATGAATAACTTACATAACTTATAATTAGTAATTTACACAATTTCAGGCAAATTGAGTAATTGAAACATTTCTCAATTGTCTCAAAGTAAAATAATTTTTAAATAAAATTATGGTATAAAAATACTTTCTATTACCTAATTCAATGATGTTAATTAATTAGTGTCTCGTCAGATTTCTAAAATCATAAATATGTTTAAAGAAAAACCAAATTATAAATAATAAAACAATTCGGTCATTTCTATAATTTCCAATAGAAGGAACACAATTGGAAGTAATTGTTTCTAATGTTAGAAAAACAACAAAGAATCAGTCAAACGTATTTAAATTAGTCTTGGCCCAAAACCGGAACTAAAATGCGTTGCCTTACCACATTTGCCTTGAAAAGTCGACCTTGCATTCATCACGGTGCAGAAATGCAATGACAAAACGTCGCCTGTGTACATGGATGCTCTAATTCTAAATAGTTCACTCTTACTCGACACCTGCGTACTTATTTTAAGCCTAAGCCGCTCGTAGTTGCGAAGGCAAGGTAATCTCAATATTTTTACATTCTAGGTCACGTGCGTCTCATTCAGGGACATCCTACGTGGACACAAAAATATCTACGAATATTTTTTCGACAGTAGATCAAGTTTTAAGTTGTAATTTTTTTTTAAGCTGCCACTATATACATATGTTTCACTGAATTATAAATTCTGTTCAATTCAAATCATAAATGATAAAAGGTACAATAGCTACGACACTATGACAACTTACTTAATTTCAGTTTTGACCCTTAGATATTACTTAGCATAAACTAAATATGCTAATTAATATCTAAGCGTAAAAATTTATTGTTGTAGTAATAATTACTACAAAACTTACTACTAATATTGAGTCTGTAAACATTCTTGTATATTATAATTTTACTTATATTCCG
>JASFAT010001636.1:0-62085 GCA_031353405.1 Baronia brevicornis | reverse complement strand
TAAAACTCTTGATGATGATGATTGATTCGAAGATGTTAATGCTGGTAGCCTATTGGCTTTAACAGCTTTATCGTATTCAGGCCCGCGGGCTGACAGCCCGCGGGCTAGTAAAATATAATTGGGAATCTGCGCAAATCGCAGACTCCATCGGCCTGATGCCGTGTCGGAGGTACACATATGTGTGTGTGCTGATTTTAAACTCGTCATGATTCTACGTTAAACATGTAGGGGAGGTTGAACTTTAGTAACTATAGTCCCTATTAGTCCCATAGACCCTAAGGTCTAGGGGGTGAAAACCGACCGGGTACGTGAGAGAATCTCGTGTAAGCGGCCGGTGTAGAAGTGTTCCCTACTCTACGTGCTCGGCTAGGGCCGGGGTGCGTGTGAGTGTTGGTGTCGTGAGTGGATCCGAACGACGCTGTTTCGTCGTCCGGATCGTGTAACACGTTACGCGGGCGTCGTCTTTTCGGGCGCGCGTTTAAATCGGGTGAATAATTTACCGATTGTACCACCAGTGGATTCGGATGGGATTCGGATCTCTCAAAATGTTTCTTAGAGAGTGTTTTAAAGTGTTGTTTGACGCTCGGCAAGTTAAGGTCGCAGTGGAGGTCAATATTGCGCTGGAACCACTGAGCACCGGTGGCTCGACGAATGAAGCGATTTTGTATCACTTGAAGTTTATTTATTTTTCTTTTATGCACGTGCGCGAAGGCGATACTTGCGTAGGAAATGATTGGCCGGACGCATGTTTTGTAAAGAAGCAGCTTGTGTCTGAGGGACAGTTTCCTGCGGGCGTTAATTAAAGGGTGAAGACGACCTAAGACGAAGGCCGCTTTGGATCGAGCGTTTTGAATGTGTTTAATAAAATTCAGGTGATTGTCGAGGGTGACGCCTAAATATTTGACAGACTTTTTCCACGGGATAGGTCTGCCAAAGAGAGTGATATCTAAGAGTCGGCCGCCTCGTTTGTGGGAGTCTCTACTGGTGCCCCTTGAGAAGTAAATTGCTTCACTTTTCTCGGGATTTACCTCGATTCTCCATTTTCGGAACCATTCACCAAGAGTAGTGGCCGCAGTTTGGAGCCGTTTCGACACGCGGTATTTGACCCTATCAGAAGTGTAGAGGGCGGTGTCGTCCGCAAATAGGGCGAGCGACACGTTCGCGTGCTTGGGAATGTCGGCGGTATAAAGTGAGAACAGAAGTGGCGAGAGGCAGGATCCCTGCGGAACCCCCGCCTTAAGGGGGCGGGGAGAGGAGCGCATTCCTTCGACGCGAAAGCGGAAGGTTCGATTCCTAAGGAATTCTCGTATGATGTGAACGAGTCTATCGGGCACACTCATGTGGTATAGTTTATATAACAAACCGTTGTGCCAGACCTTGTCGAAGGCTTTTGCCACGTCGAAGAAAAGCGCTCCTGTATTGATTGGTCTACGCTGGGATGTACCTTCAAGAATGTGTTCAGTTAAGCGAAGGACCTGCTGGGGACAGGAATGGAGTTCTCTAAACCCGAATTGCTCGTTTGGGATGAGGTTATTGGACTCGGCGTATGCTTTGAGCCGGCTCAAAACGACACGCTCGTAGATTTTCCCCAGGGTATTGAGGAGGCTAATCGGTCTGTAACTATCTGGTAGGTTACGGGGCTTATTTGGTTTAGGGATGCCGATGACGTCGGCTTCTTTCCATGCATCCGGGAATGATCTGGTCGTGAGAAGCACGTTAAAAATGTTCACTATAATCGTAAGTAGCGGTAAGGTCAACAGTTTAACTACCCGCATGCTAATACCGTCAGTGCCCGGGGCCGTGCGGCTTTTACAGTTCTTTATGATGTTTTTAACTTCGTCGAGTGAGATCGGTGTCAGTGGTTCGTCCGCTGGTGGTAGTGAGTTCCGACGCGCGACTTCGTCGTCCACAGTAAAACTCTTGAGTGAAGTTAATTTATTAATGAATCACTTTACATTTTACATAATGAATTATATTTTATATTATTGAATCACTGTACATGTTATATTCAATATTAATTTCTTATGCTAATAAATGTAACGCGTTATTCTAAAAACAAAACAATTTATTTCTATTTTTAATTTTAAAATTACGAATGTTAAAAAAATAAAAAGGTTTTATTATATTTAATTAAAAAGTTTTGATACATTAGTGATACATTTATCAATGTATCACTACAGTACCTATATACTACGTTGCAAATGCTTATTTCAAGATGGCAAGAAAGTTAAATGCATTAATATATCCTTTTAAAATAATTAGAACTAAAAATGTTTTGTGTGTACACTTTTTTGAAAATAGAATAATAGATATTAATGTAATATAACTTTTTCTGCAAATTTAGATCAGTTACAGTGTTTTTATTTTCAAAATCTTCTAATTTTGGTGGCGTATTGTACATAGTTTGAATAAGACGTAACAGTGAAGTGAAATAAAATAGATGCGTGTATCGTGACTTTTGAAGTTGACTGCATTAGTTGACTGCAAGTTTTGGTACAACGGCCACCATATAAGTATGCAGTCAGGAACTTGTTCATTTGGATGCGGTGTATTTAGTACATGACTCAGTTGTTCTTTTTAATTCTATTGTACTGTATGTGTATTTATGTGTATGTGTATATGGGTATGAGTAGTTATATATATATATATATATATATATATATATATATATATATATATATATATATATATAGATGTATGTACGAGTGTGTCAATATGAATGTCGTCACTGTGGTCCGCGATCTGCGCCCGGCATATGCTGAGCAAGTACCCTTTTATGACACTCTTTAGATTAAAATTATTTTCTTTTTGTTTTGTGTATTTATTTGTATATAGAATATTATTAAGGATTCAATTTTAGTTATTGTAAAAAAAGGTGTGATACATAAAGTTTTTCTATTCTATTTTATCGGGACGTACCTTTTGTGATAAGCTAAGTAAATTTATATTTCAAGAAATTTATATTTCACTTGACACGGGTATAATAATTATAAGGCTAATTGGCCTCAAAGAAGAAAGAATATGGATGTATCACTATCCCCAATATCCATATATAAATATATATATCATATAGCACATATAGTACATATAAATCCATATAGCCCCTATATATATATATATATATATATATATATATATATATATATATATATATAGGTAGTATATATATATATATATATATATATATATATATATATATATATATATATATAATATATATATATATAGGTAGATTTGCACGATTTTTAACATGATTGCTTGTTTTGATAAAGTGAAATCTGTTAATTCATGTATTATCTTAAAAACACAATTTAATTGATATAATAGTATTCTCATTTTAATTAATAAAAAGGTGTGGAGCACATAGTCCGCTAAAAAACATTTGAATCATGTTTACATGGTTTACAATAAAAATTATAAATTCAAGATCTTGATGCGGACTGTTTTCGCCCGCTTTTCAAAGAATCTGACGTATGACGGGAAATTGAAATTAAAGACAAAGTATAAACAAAGTCATATGTCATATATTATGGATAAGTTATCGCAATAATAATATAATCTCCGCCGTGCCAATGATAACAAAGAAATCCAACAATAAACATCAATAAGCATATCAATGAAACATTAATCAAATATAATATATACACAAAAAATTCATTACAATATAATATGCTAAAGAAGTTTTAAAAAAAAACTATATACAGACAAAATCACAAATATATCGGCAAATTGAGACTAAATAACAAAGCGAAAACAATTAATATTTCATTAAATAAAATGATCTTACATAAAAATGCATTCACGTATTTTTAAGTAGTTATACATAAGTTCCAGGCAAAGTGAAATTACAATTTAAGCGAATGAAAAAATTCTAAAATAGTATATAAAAAAGGTAAATTGATTTCATAATGCAATTATCGTCTGTTGTTCTTGTTAAACTGTAATAAAATTGAAGATTACACTTTTAAATATTAAATCTACAGTCGTTAATTAATCATTTCTATGAAGTTATCACATATTTTTTTAAGTAAAATTTCCAGTGCAAATTCAGGGTTTCAAATTGTTCAATTATAACTTCTTATAAGCTGTGATAAATATTAGACTAGTAATTATCACATTTAAATAAGTTTTTACGAGAAAAGCTTTATAATTGTCATATATTATTTCAACATTAGATCTATCATTGCTATATATTGATAAAGAGCCTGTAGTGTTTATCGTAACATATTAAATTCTAAGTTGAAGAAACCATCGCAAACATATGTGTGGTTAACACATTACAAGCGGGAGACAGTTGCGTGACAGATTGTAATGAACTACATTCCGTGACTACATTCTATTTTTTAACTCGACTAGTCTTTATTCTATGAAAAAATTGAAATTGCTCGCTTCACGCGCATGAAGAGTGTTAATACTAAGCGGATAAATGTATTTGATTGTATTTAAAGAATATTTGGTATGGGCTTGTACATGTGGTGCAATCACAGATACAGCGAAACTAAGCTACTATTGATATACAATCACTCATAATAATCTCCATTGGTAAAATTTAATGACGGATATTGATCAAATTTCCGTTTTCAAAAATTCGAAAACAAATCGCACTAATATAATAATCGATCTACGTTCTATGTTTGTTAACAATACTATTTTCTTGAACAAATGATACTAAATATCCCAAACGGAAAACTAAGTTTGAACGATTGCATGATGCATAACTATGTAAAATACAGAATTACTTAATAACCAGCACTATTAACATTGAAACAATATTCATTAGGATGTTCATATAAATGAACATATAATGAACCTTTTAAATTACAGAACTTACTAAAGCAATTGAAGCCACGTAACTTAAGTAAGCTATAATATAGAAATTGTGTCTAACGAGTTTTATATGAGCGTAAGCAAATTACGTAATGCAATTTTGATGTGCTAGTGCTAAGTCTATCCAGGCGTTGAGGTACGGTTACGTAAAGGGAAGGACGTTCAACGTATGCAATACGTCAAAATTACTTAGGTTTTTGAATAAATATATTTTTAGTGATGTTTTTGCTAAAATTACTGACGAATAATGATTGTCCAGCTGTAAAAAGTACAAGTGCGGCCACATATGGGTTACTGCTCGCATATCTGGCTTAAAGGTCCCACATACCACCTATCTATCCTAACTCATCGGCGACTACAGAATGTCGATAGGCTCCATTTATCTGTACACGGGGATGTATCATTCCTCTGCGAACGATATCCAATTTATTATGACGAATGTTCTGAGGACTGGTTTAATTTCTTACCAGCCGCACAATTTTATCATCGAACTTCGCGCCAAAATAGGTACCATCCCCATCACCTGAATGGCCAGTAGTCTATCACTGCGTGATTTAGTTAGTTTTCTAGCACGAACTGTGAAAAGATTTCCCACCTGCGGTGTCCAGTAGAGCGTATGTGTTTACAAAAGGCTGAAAAACGCATATGAGATGACTCTGGCATACTCTGGCGTGTGTGTGTATGGCTATACAAGTGAGCGCGACGGGCAATAGTACTTATTGGTGAAGTGCGAGTGCAGTGTGTGTCAGGCCGCACGGTATTCTTATTTATGAATGTTTTGTGGGATACTAGTTATCAACAGGTCGTTAAATCAAATCCAAATTAAATGTAATTAGAACTTCAAGCGTCAGAAAAAGGTACCGCGCCAATTAAAACCCCATAGACATCGGCAGTGCAAACGTCACACGTTACAGTTAATCACGCTACTATCTACTACACCTTAGCCAAATTCGGAAAAGAATAAATGTAAACAAATCGTTGTAGGATCATCACAACTCACGTATTAAAAACTTGAAGTATTTACTACAATATTACTTATAAATATTCAATAAAAAATATTATTACATCTCATTACATATGAATCATCACCCACACAAATGTGATAATATTGTTTTATTACAATAATTAAAATAAAATTTTGTTTATTTGAACAAGACACCCCTATATTCAGGTTAGAAAAACAGTTTCGCTACTTTAGACCAAATATAGTTTGCAATCATTTTCATAACAAATGTGCTTACTTTTCCACTTTTTGGATCTTTTTTGACGATTTTTAAATTTTTACTTTGTTGATTCTGATTTGCTTAAGAAAACATCTATTTTATAATCAGTGAGTATATGAGCAAATGCGGCAGTTGGTTATATAAAGATAAATAACTATTTGAACGTAGACTCTATAGGGGGAAGAGGACTCGGCCTAAGCGTTACGGTTCTGTAACCATGTTACGCGGTTGTAAATTGGAGATTTGGAGCGTTACGTAGTTTTCATATGGCTCTTCTAGCGTTAATACAAAAATAGAAAATGATTTAATATAAAATACTATAGAATTTGATACATAAATCTCTTTTTTCACAAAAATTTATATAATTTATTATATTTAAATAATACTTTTACTTTTTGACCACACAAGTGAATACCTACCGCAAATTTTTATAAAACGTACATATACATGATTTAGTTTTTTTACATACAAAAATATGTTGCCGTTTAAGTAGATTTACGATTAAAATTACCTTACAAGAACAAACTGAAAAACAGGAATATAAATATTTTAATACGGTGTTTTAGTAGATTAATACAATTTAGGCACATTTTTTTCCGTTTTTTTATAGATATACCGCAATAATTTATTATAAGTAATGAGTTAAAAATTCATGATCATCAAACCAATTTCATATTTCCTAAAATCTAATTGTACAAAAATTGCCATCTTTATTTAAATAGGATATTCACCACAAACTCGCCGAAAATAAATTAAAAAAGACGATACAGCCCCTTACGCTTATAATTAAGACGGATATATAATAGGCAATAAAAAGATAATTCACTTATTAAATTTAAAAAAATATATTTATGTTTTTATTTAATTGCCATATGACCCTTTGGTGACACTGTTATAAACTACATTTATATGCGAGACTTGAAGTGACCATTACGTGAATAAAAAATACCTAGCCGAGACTATATTAACAAATACAAAAATACGATAAGTCCTGGCGTGAATGTGAACAATAGCATAAACTCCTAATGTGAATATTCAACAATCCTCAGTGTTAGTATCAAATTTCGCTATCAGTTTTAGTTTTATCGCACGAAATATCTGGAATTATTATTATACATGTTGAATTAATTAATTATTATGTCGCTAAATGATTATATATTAATGGGCTCATGGGTATACGTGGAACTGTTTACCGGCGATGAAGCGCCATAATCAGGAGTAGAGGGTGTTGTTGTGGGCGTAGAGTCTAGAGGCTTTAGTAATACTGGCGCGACATACTCCGTGAACCGAATACTTGACTCCTCTTGCAATGGAGCAGGGGGAGTGCAGCTGGGAAAAGGACTTAATAAGAGAAACGTTCCGAATGCAACTATGGACGCCATTATTAGAATTATAGTTCGCGCTTCAAAACCAGCCCGTAAGCCGGCCCAAGCGGCCATATTAATGAGTAATAGTAATACCGCAACTCTAATCATTCTCACGGCCGCCGCGTGAATACGCCCGCCACCAACTCCGCTCATGTCGCACGGCCCGTAAGCGAAATACAAATTGTGTTTGTCCCCAATGTGCTTCAGTAAAAGGTAAATAAGACCAAACGGAGCTATTAAAGGACAAGCGAGACTGTAAACTATGGTAATCGATATAATAGCTAAACTCCATGCATAGTGAACCCCAAAAGGAAACTCATACAGAATAGCTTTTTTCACATAACTTTTCTCAGCTTTTGATTTCGACTGCAGAAGGTACCAAACATATAGAAACAACTCTGGGAAACGAATTAATTCAAGAGCAGTACCAATAAAACTGGAGGTAATGACATAGTTAACAAAGAATGCACCTTTATCAGGTAAAAATACACAATCCCAGCGCATAGTATCATTCTCGTGGTGTAGAGTCCATACAACAAAAGCTTCAGCACTAGCTAGCCCTAATGAAGGCAAAATCAATGTCATCAATAGCAGGAATGAAACAGTTTTTGTCATTACTGAGTAATTTTGTTGTGATTTTGTCCAATGAGACAAAAATTTGTCAGTAAAGGACACAATAGCTGGCATGACTGCAGCCATGGTCCACAGCAATAAAGTAGGTAAAAACTCAAAAATTATACTGCTGACTCTACTGAGTGTATCCGGCTTCACAATAATTGTATTAAACAGGTTCACAATAATTGCTGGTGTTGTTAAAAAGAACAAAACTATGAATAGGATAAAATTGACAATTATAGCTTTTACATACCAAACACTAGGTTGTACACTAAGATTCTCCCACACAATGTCAGAAGGATTTGTTGCATGGGAAAGCACCCAGCCACGGTGTAAAGTAAAATGATTTATTACATGCTCAGCAAGTTGGTAAGATGGAAGAGTCAAAAATGCAATACCAAGGGGATCATTGAGTACCATTGCTCTACATCTTTTCGCTTCGTCTTTAAGCCTCTTTTCTTCTCTGCTGTAATATTCTAAAGCATCGACTTCAGGTCCACATAGTGTAGGCTTTACGGTGATACGTTTCCCAGTTTTCTTAAAATATGTATCTGTGTAAATCAATGCTTCTGTGACCATGTCCTTTTTTTCCTGTACTTCATTTAACTTGTTTATATTATATGCAAGGCGCAAGTCAACAATTTGTATATGTGGAAAGTTGTGAGTGAAATAGGCTCTTATTGTTGCTTCATTCCTATCAGCTCTAGATATATTTGTGATCATAATTGTACCAGTCATGGATGTAGGAACAGGTTTGCGCCCAGTACATCTTCTCATGATCAACACAGAAACAGGTAAAAAAAAAATACTTATTAATGTGTGAACCCAAAGCCAGTATGATCTACCATTAAGATTAGATAATGTTGTTCTACTAAATGTATTTGCTTCAACTTGTAAATTTGTTCCTTGGAAATTTATTGGTAATATTATTCCAATTGAAACAATAGTAACAATGAACATGAGAGTAATTGCATGTCTTTGGAAAGAGAGGTAATGCACAGCATCTGGACCACATTTAGCTAGGACTTGTTCACGTGTAATTCGGAAGACAGCAGGCAGCCACGTAAATAAGCCTTCGTCGATACTGGAATTTTCATCATTGCTTTGTCGTCTTTCGACTAAAGCGTCACCGTCTCCACTGCGATAAAATAAATTAGTCCAACGGCTTCTAGAACGCTGGACAAGCGCCATTCGTCCATAGTTCCATGCAGTACGCCGCAGAACCGTAAACAAAGCAATGAGACAGATCCATGATATTAAATTTAAGATCAGTGTTTGTGGTATACCATTATAAGCGCCAGTGATAATTACATTTTGTGATGAATTTACCAACATACAATTCTCATCGATAGATCCATTAGAATTATTTGTGGTCAATGTGTAAATAATTCCATTCTTAGTATTCATTGTTGATGTAGCAACGGAACGTATGGTATGCAAAAAGATAACATTTACATTTTATAAACACAGTTTGTACAATTTAAAATCACTTTATTGAGCAAGCACAAAGATCTGTATAAACTTTCAAAGCACTTTTAACTTGATTTGGTAATCTGATAAAAATTGAATAAACATAAAAGAAACTTATTTCTTAATAATCACTTTGATTGCAATACAGTGACAGTTCTATGACATAGTCGTTAAGTTCATTTGGATGAGTCTATGCCACGTTATATTTCTATAAACATAAACACGATATGTCGTGGTCTATGCTTAAAAGATACCGATACTTTAAAAAGAACGGTCGATTTTGAATCGATGTAAATTGTAACTTTTCTCGAAATAAAAATTTCTCCTTTTTATTTATATATATTTTTCTTCTTTTTATTTTTCTGCTATTTATTATTTAGAGCATGTCTAATTCTGATTTTTGAACTTCATTTTTCCCTCTTTCTTTTACATCTATTTCTTCCGGCAGTCTACTCAAAACCTAATTTGCATCAATAGCTTTGATTCCGGTCTTTCTACAACCAGATATAATATTTTGTTTCATGAGTTTTTTTAATGGCTTTGGGAAACAACCCTTGTGGGCAGAGACGTTTTATCTGGTTCCCGGTAGTCCATTCGCACACATACGTATTTAAAAATTCTGGGACTTGTATACCACATAGGGCGGCAATAACTCCTCTTCAGCGGTACCTGACATCCTTATCAATATGTATGAATTAGAATATTATTTGACTACCCTTTCTGAGTACTTAGTACCACGTTTTGTTAATGTTTTTTTTTCCAGCCAGGGTCATCTGTTAAATTAGTTTAGCCATAGTTTATTATATTCTGACCCTCAATATTTTCTAATGAAAGTTTTAATTCTTCAAAATATTTTTTATCGACTTTGGTGTGACCGATGCCCTGTTATTTTTAATATTTTGACTGTTTCTTTGAAATATTTAGGTCTTTGTCTCCTAAATATAGGGTCTGGGTCGGGCAATTATTTTTAAATTTTAAGACTGTCCTACCTACTTTATCAAGATAATACTTAACAACGAATTGTAAGTCCAAAGAGTCCAATGGGTAACCCCAGTCAGCACATATATTTATGTATTTTATTATCATTTCTTCGGTTTCCTCCAACGAGACAGTATGATCTCCGAACCTTTTTATAGTGCGAGGAGCGTGCATATAATACATTATTTGTCAGCTATGAATTTCAGACATTTATTGTCAGATCTATACTTTACTTCTTCTGTCAGATCTATACTTTCGCTTCTACTGCTTCCGCTATAATGTTTACATTATATTTATTATACCTTTTGCCTTTAACTTTGTATTTGCGCGGCGTGTTGGATACTCGACTTCGTTGGATGTTGGGCTTCGGAGCAGTCCCCATGGTAAAAGCGGTAAAAATGCTAAGACATGAGACATCCCTCCGCAGCGTTGGAGAATCAAGCCGATCAGTGAGATCTTGGTCATCGACGATTCGAATCGCACGACTTTGTATGCGGTCAAGTGAAAGAAGTTGATACTGGGGAGCTCCGGCCCAAAGGTGGGAACAGTATTCCACGTGTGGCGTGGCTTTTGCCATGTAAAGTTGAAGGCAATGAGCAGATATGAAATACTGTCTCGCTTTATTGATCACACGCAGCTTTTTCGAGGCCAGCTTGGCCTTTTCTTCGAGATGGCCGCGAAACCGGACATCGTGCGCTATGTCAACGCCCAATACACAACTTAAGATTAAGATGAGTATTTACAAAACGGGGATATATGCCAAAGGGAATCTTTTTGGTGGTAAATGCGCAAACTTGTGTCTTTTTGAGGTTAAATTGAATCCAATTTATAATAAACAAACTTATTCAGGTTCCAATCCGATACGAGACCTGGTCTTATATGTACCTGCAATTAAGTAAAAAGTTAAGTTTATATATTTATTTAAACAAATGATGAATTCATTTTTATTTTGAAAATTCTTTCTGTAAAATTAATTTCAAAATTTATAAATGAGAATATATTATACACCATAAACTAAACTAATCGGGATTTTTTATTTAGATTTATGTTGAAAGTATTTTATCAACAGAACATAGGATTGTGTCAACCCTAACAAAAATTTTTCTATAGACCCTCATTTCTATCCAAACATTCTCGTTTCTATCAACCCCATACTACGTTTCTATTGACCCCATATTGCGTCTCTATTCACTTCAAAAATTATAAAATTGTACACATACAAATATTTACATCGATATCAATAAATTTAAATTATAATTGTACTGACCGATCCACAAAACTTGTTCTTGATGAATCACAGAATAATTAAATCAAACTTTTATCACTAAACACAACGTTTTCCACATAAAGAATTAGCAAGTTTTCTGGAACATAAATTAATTAGTTCGCCGATACTATTCAAACAAATTTTACCTTTGCATATTTTATTTTTATTTCACCTTTGCCTAACTCCACGTTAAAACAGAGTTTTTCACTATAAAAAAATGTTCTTCCTTAAAAAACAAAGAAAATTATTGGATATTATTATGATATAAATTTTTTCTTGGTTTTGTGTCCATTCACCCCGCGATTTATTATTGACCCCGTTTTACCGTACTTTTAGTTTTTTTCATATAATTTTTAATTTTAATCTTTAAGGCAATATAAACATTAATTTAATATTTAATAATGGAGTTTGATTGGAATAATTATTTAGAAGAAAATAAAAGTATAGCTGTTCCAGAGGAATTATTTTCTCATGTAAGTCTGAGATTTAGACTCTTTTATTACAAGGTTTTAGTTAAGGACTTGTGATTATTTAATTTATACATGCTAGTTAATAACTGCTAAATATGGCTATTGAATTTTATAGCTACCAGCTTCTCTTTTTTAAAAAAGCATATTTATTTTACGCAAATTAGATTGAACAAAATGAATTACCGCCTCAAACCCTGTATTAATTGTTATAAATATATTCATGAGATAAAAAATAGATATTTTTTTAAAAATAATAAAAATAGGCCAAATGGGGATCACAAAGCGAAAAATATTTTTACAAAAACATTTACCTTTTGTTTATTTTAGATTCAAATATAAATATAACTTTCAACAAAAAACAATATGTATGTGATCCATTTATTTTTTAAGAAATACAAAAGCTTTATATGATATATACTTAGATCTTTTATTTTCCTTACATTTATGAATGCATATATAAAATATTTGGTGCAATTGATTTATAACTCTATTTTAATCTTGAATGACCACAGCATGCAACTCAACATGTACAATTGTTTATTTTATAATTTATTATATGTATTTATGTTATAATATTGTGACAAATGTATCTACTTCTCTATGTTATTAAAAATTATTATTCACAAAGTAACATTATTATTAATATTTTTATAAGGGATATTTTTTTTGAGACATTTAGATTTGTTTTGTATGACATCTTTATTTATTTATTTATTTACGAACCATCAACAGGAGTTACATTCATTATAATTTATTCTAAATAGTTCTAAAAACAAACTTAATTGTAATCCTAATTATAGATGGACACAACATTAACATAAAGTGAAAGCAGACAAAAATATTTATACAGATGTTAGATTTAATGCAGTATGTGAATTGTACCACACTGTCATAGAGAATGTTAGACATTCTCTCTTCGTGTTGTTTCTTTTTATGTATTTGTGGTACAGTTCACACAATGTTTGAAGCGGAGCATTAAATACAAAAATGCTCCATTTCATGTTCAAATGCTCTTGTGAAATAAACTAAAGTTTTGCACCCATGCTCTGGGTACAGCAAAATTAACACCAATATCAACAAAAGAAGCTCTCTTCTAGTCTCAAGTTTTTCCATATGAAAATATTGCAATCTTTATTCATTACAATTTTTACAAATTTTTATGCGCTCTTTCTCTCCTTTCTGAGTGAACTTTATAATAAGGGTTCTAAACTATGCTATTATATTCTGCGACACTTAGCACTAAAGCATTAAATATAATTTTTTAGTATGCATAAGCCTGAAACTTTTAGAGTTTCTTAAGATGAAGTTTAGCATTTTTAAACATTGGGATATAATAAAATCATGAGGTTGTACAAATCGTAGCTGCTCATGTAAAATTATTCCCAAGTCTTCAATTTCAGTAAATGAGGGCACTACTCCCCTGTTGATTTTATAGTTACTAAGAAATCTATCAAATTTTCGCGAAAATTTTATATGAGCACATTTGCTAACATTTATCTCCATAGAGTTGTTTTGACACCACAGTGCAATCGAGTTAAGATCCTACTGTAGCAGAGAAACATCCTTTTCATCATTTACAACTTTAAAAATTTTAAAGTTGTAAATGATGAAAAGGATGTTTCTCTGCTTTAGTAGAATGTTAATATATAGCTTGTAATCAGAATGGACAATGTGGTCATAGATGTGTGATTTATAAATGTAAGAACATTACTGGACCTAAATGAGATTTGTGTGGGACTCCATATGTAAGGTAAATAAGCTGTTGTGTATCCACCTACAACTTGTTAAGTGCGGTTAGATAGATAGCATTTCAACCAGTTTAGCACAAGTAAATATAGAGTGGTTTACTTTGTCAAAAGCCTTACTAAAGTCGATATATATGTTATCGATCTCTTCACATTCATCTATTTGTTGATCAAGACTCAACAAAGGCAAACAAAAGGGTGCTGATAATTTGATCTGGTCCAGCACCCTTTTGTTTGCCTTCCCTTTTTAATATTTATTTTCTTACATCCGTGTTCAATTTCTTCTTTCGACAACAGGATGTCATGAACGATTTTATTATTTTTACAAGGCATAAATGTAAGATCAATGTTGTAGTATTATAAATATAGCGTATATAGTTCGATAGTGGTAGAACCACAATGCAGACGAATACTTTGTCAAGAATGGCATAATATTTGTCTGTAGCATGAACGGCTCGCTTGGGGAAGTACCACACTCCCGCAGAAAACCGGCGTGGTGCTTAGTACTAGCTTGTGGTAGCTTAGCTACTGCACTACGTACGGTGAGCGGCTAAGTTCAGGAGACTCAACACCCTCCCCCCTCCCCATTCCACTCCTATAATGACACTTTCCTTAAAGGTCGGCAACGCTTCCGTACTGCCTGTGCTGCTGCGTTTGTGTATGGGCGGGGTTGGTCGTTTTCCATCACGTTATACGTCTGCTCGTTAGCCTTCATATCCCATAAAAAAAGTCTAATTATCTTATTGTTAACATAAACGGATGAAAAGTTTTTCGAAAATAAGTTTACTTTAAGTTACTGGTCATCCAGAGTATGTTCTCCATTCAACAACATTTTTTCAGGGATTCCACAATTGCCCTGTCTTTTATTTTTAATATATGAAAAAAAAGCTTTGGTGTCTTTATGATTTACAATGTGTAATTTAATAGATTCTATATATTTTCATTATCATTTCGATCAAGACGTCAGTCGACCGAATCTTGTTTTTATATATTATCTATCAATTTATTTATTTTTATTTTAAATTCGTAATTTTACGAATGTAAAATAAGTAAAAAGGTTTTATTATATTTTTAAAAAGTTTTAATACATTAGTTATTTTATTTATAATATTAGTTATTTTAATACATTAGTAGGTACTGTAGTGATACATTTATCAATGTATAACTACAGTACCTTGGTATTGGGTGTATCCAGTCTCCAAAAAAGCGATCGCTCTGATCAGGGCAACTATAGGGCTATAGTCATCACCTCTTTGCTCTTCAAAATAATGATATCCATTATCAACTGCCAGCTCTTACAGTACCTCGAGGAGCATCAGTTGATTAGTGATACTCGCTCAGCTGCTGATCTTCTCGCTTACTTGACGCACCGATGGGCGAAGGAGAGAAAAGGGGAAGCCTTAGCAATTAGCTTGGATATAGCCAAGGCCTTCGATCGGATGTGGCACAAGGCTAGTTCTAGCAAGAACTTCCGTGTTATGGACTGTCCGAGAAATTATGCAAATGGTTCACCCGTTATCTCATGGAGATCAGCGTTAAAGTCGTACTAGACGGGTTTTGCTCTGACCTTAAGCCAATGAATGCTGGTGTCCCGCAAGGCTATGTGTTACCTCTACACTGTTTCTTTTGCAAATCAGTAGCATGACGTTTTCCTGAATCATGAAGTTGTCCCAGACGCCTTTCCAAGGCTTTCTAGCCGACTTTAGCCTATCAGTTACATTGTCTCCATGTATTGCCTGATTGGACACAGCCACATGGCCGGTAGCACACCACCATTCCCGGGTTGGTGGCGCCGGGCGTCAGCCGGATCAATCAACAAAACCATATCGCTTTGTCGTGAATCCATTGTGACTCTCATGGGAGGATAGTGCAGTAGTTTCCCGTTACCTTCTGCACTAGACATTTCAAGGGTTTTTAAGACCCTAAGGCCGATGTACAGTGGCTCTGTTGGGTCTGCTCTAATTATTCCGCTATTGGTCGGTCGCCAGAGCCTTGCTATTAAGATAATATTTTATTTGAAAATGTGTATTTGGTGTTTACAGGTGGAAGCCAGTTTAAACAATGGTATAAAGCAGGGCATGCTGCTTGAGGTTTGTCACAAAAATAACCCTGATATATACTGGATAGCAGAGATCACTATGGTATGTGGGCACTTACTTAGGATTAAGTTCATTGGTGCTAATTCTGATTTCTGGTGTGACATATCAAAAACAAAGGTTCACCCACTGGGATGGTGCGGAAAGTACGACGAGTTGGTTGAACCTCCGGACGAAATCAATGAGAAATGTGGTGATACAATTATTGATATTATGAAAAAAACACTTCTGGTCGGGCAGTCTGTGTCGATTGAGGCATTAAACAACAAAGGAATGTCACCTATTGACAGGATAAAGGTTGGGATGAAGGTGGAAATACAGAATGTGATCGATCCTTATAGATATTGGATAGCTACGGTAAGATTTTCTTACTTTGTGAAAGTAATCTTTAATATCAACTAGGTGAGTAACATATGAGATTACTACATTTTCGGCAATAAAATAGCTTCTTATATGTTTTTACATCAATTAATGATAAGCCTTTTATTGAATACTTGGGAAATAAAAACAATTTTGGCCAAAAAATCGCTGATACATTATGAGCACAATTTAGGAGTCTTATTAATTGATACTAGTTTGTTTTTATAGGCCTTCCAAAAATACATCTTGTATAAATGGCATATGGAAATACCGCTGCTGGTTTAAAAATTATATGGAGAAAACTGTTTCATACATTTTTAGAGTGTGAAAAAAGTTTCTAAAGATGTCAGAATCCCACAGTACATCTAGTAGTGTAGTGCGAATTTGATTGAGGTGGGGACGTCAGAATTTTTCTTTACGGCGTGTTTTATCGTGATTGAATTTAATGACACGAATTATTCAAACACTTTCTCGGAACTCCTTTTGAAAAATATGCTAAAAAATACAGAGGTGATAACTATTTTCGTATACCAAGAGATATAGCCGATTACACGTGAGATCATGGTCGACAACGATTCGGACCGCCAAACGTTGTACTTAGACGATGTGTTGACGTGAAATACTATTTTACGGTTCCTACGGCAAAAAACATTTGTATACTTTTTAACAATAACGGCTGTAAACGAAATCAAAACTACCACTATGTATTTTTTGCTTTCTATTTTGATAAAAAACAGCAGCAACGCTGATTGTAGAACAATATTGTATTTTTATAGAAGAGTTAGGCAAACAAGTAAAATTGGTCACCTGATTCTTTACACTCACTTTACATGTTCAAAATTGACTTCTTTTCGCGTAAGTTTTAATGATGCTCATTTTTTCAGGTATGTGAGAATGTAGGTGGACGGCTGTTGCTTCGCTATGATGGAACCGATGAAGATCTACAACAGTTTTGGATATTTTTTTGTAATCCACGTTTAAGTAGCTTCGGTTACGTCGCCAATAAGGTGTTTTTATATTTATACCTAGCCTATAGCTATCAATTTTTAAACGTTAGTTTTTTCCGAATGTATCATTATCATCATATCGAAAAGGTATGAACTACAGTTCATACCGTTTCGATATGTTGTAAATTTTGTTAAAACTTCATGTTCATGTGTAATCTCATTTCAAAATTAATATGTGCATAGTGTGAACAAGCGTGTCCGGAAAAAAGCGTAATGTTATTAGGTGCGCAACTAAGATCCCGCTGTTTTTTTTTTTATAAAAATACAACTTAATTGCTCATCGCTAGCTACAACTTTTGCCCATGTTTCTGGCAGAGCTTGAATACCATTATAATAAAAGTGTTCGTCTTTTGAGGCTATCCAGGAATTAAGCCATTTTTCAATGTCGTTGATTTTGACATATCCAAAACGTCATGAACCAAGCTTAGACATATGGTAAACAAACTGCTCTGACACGTTAATGACTTTATTGTGGCGTCATATACTTTTAGTTGTGCGAAAATGTGCCAAATAATCGTCATTTGTGGGAAGTATTACTTTTCCTATTTTATTCAAAGAAAACGGTAGCTGAAGCGCATCAAGAGTTAAAAAAAGTTTACGGACGGTTACGTTTACTGCTCTAAGTAAAACAACGTGCCGCGATTGGTTCCATCGCTTTTAAGACCATGATTTCGATGTTGACGACTGTCCGGGCGAAGGAAGGCCAAAAACATTCGAAGACGCTGAATTGGAGCAATTGCTCGATGATGATCCGTGCCAAACGCAAGAACAGCTTGCTTCAGTATTAGGAGTTACCCGCCAAGTCACTTCTAAGCGATTTCATGGGTTGGAAATATTTAAAAGCAAGTAATTAAAGTTTCTTATGATTTGAAGCCAAGGGACGGAGTGTCGTTTTCCGCCTGTGAACAACTGCTCCAGCAGCAAAAAAAGAAGGATTTCATTCATCGCATCGTGACGGGCTATAAAAAATAGATTCATTACAGCAATCCAAAGAAAAGAAAGTCATGACGACTGCCCGGTCATGCTTCTATGTCGTCGGCTCGGTCAAATATTAAAATCGGCTCGGCTAAATATTGTAAGACATCAGCTTCCTAAAAAACTTTAAATATTTCTAAAGTGCTATACGCAAGTGGTTTGTTGTTTCAGGGATCCCCATGGCAATTTAAGTACCCAGGTAAAGTTAATAAATTTTCGTGCAAGAACAAACTAAGCGCCCAATTGCGCCAAAGTGCAGAGGAAGCTATTAAAGAGCCCACACCAGCCGACTTATTTCAGGTAATAATCAAATCAAGAATGAAATCAAATCTTGGTTGATGCAAATTAACCATCAAAAGTGGTTATTGAGTGTGTTTAGAAACTCGTAACGCATAGTAAATGCAAAACTTTTCTTGAGTCACGTTAAATAGAAATAAATACGTTGAGAAGTAAATTTTAGTATTGGTTCTTTGTACTTGAACAATATTTTAAAAATGTCTGACTTTATTGTTAGAAATTTACAAAAAAAGTTCCTTAACCGATAAAAATTTTTTATTAACAGCCAATCCCAACACTAGAAGCACACAGCTTTGTGACAGGAATGAAACTAGAAGCTCTTAGTCCTAATGATATGAAATCTATCCGCCCTGCCACGGTGATTACAGTTTTTAACAATCTTCACTTTTTGGTAGTCAGCGATGACCATCTTGATAACTACGAAGATTCTAAGATGGCCTGGCTGTGTGACAACATGCATCCTTATATTTACCCCATAGGATGGGCTCATAAACATAATATAGCATTTAAAACTCCAAAAATTTGGAAAGATGGCCCTTTCGATTGGGACGAGTATCTTTCAATGACTTCATCAGTACCAGCTCCGGATTACTGCTTCGGGAATAAGGAGCTATGGAAAGGAATCGAAGTTAACATGAAATTGGAAGCTGTTAATCCATTGAATCATGAAGAAATCCATATAGCATCAATAGATTCCATTGTGGAACATATGATATGCGTTGAGTTGATACCCATTGCTGAAAAATTTTGGTACGCTCAAAATAGCGACCTTTTATTTCCCGTTGGATGGTGTGACAGTAATAATTACGAGCTACGTATACCAGACACATCAAAGAAAGAAGCTGCCAAGCCAGAGGATTTGAAAGTTGTAAAAAAAGATATCAAAACAACAAACCAATGGTGTGACAGAATATTTTTTAATTACAAATGCTACGCAGGCCCCTCTATTAGTCGAAATAAGTTGTCACAATTACCGAAACATGTCGGTCCCGGGCCACTAACTTTAGTGCTGAAGGAAGTTTTAAATAAGATCATATCAGCATCTTACAAACCCGCAAAATTGCTCAAGGATTGGGAGACGGAGGGTCCGCCGGAAGAAGGAATGCGTCTGGAAATTTTGAGAGCAAAGTAAGTGTATTAAATTCCTGGTGACATCAATGACAATACATTTATAATTTGATATGAAAGAAATCAGCTGTCAGCCGGCTTTTTAGAAATTACTCTCAGTCAAATACACTTAGTCGTAAATTAGAAAAACACATTGTATATATAATAGAATAGAAAATAGTATGCACAAATCTCGTGTCTTTCTTACAGGCTAAAAACAAGCACATACCACGCGTATGTGCCTATTACAATCAAGCCCAGACGTGTGGTCGAGTTCTGTCGTGAAATGTGCGTCAAACTGCAGGCCTGCCCTAATCTGTTTGGGCCATTCGATTACTCCGAACGCTGCCCCAATAACTGCCAACAGGTTGAAAAATCTACATTCCGTGAGTATTAGTATGGCATAGTTTTCAATGAGTTCGTCAGCAAAAATAGTAATTGGCGTTAAAGTAGAGCCTATGGACTAAAAAAATGTAACCAGGCAGCACTGTATGGCAAAATATGTACACTTATGTATTGTGAAATTCACGATTGTTTTGTTGAATAAAAATTAATGAGGTTAACTAATGTGCGACTAACCTATCGCTAAAGCTACCTATATTTAACGTTAATTAAAATTAATGGAAACTTGTAGGTAATATGTTAAATTAATCATTTCAACTTTAAGTAAAATATTTTTTATATGCTTAAATATAATTGTGTAAAATTTATGTGCAATATGCACATATTGTATGTTTCCTGTTTTATTTTGGCATATTACTGTCTTAAAATCTATCTTATCCATTAATTTGTCTAGATCTCCAGAGCGTCGTAAATTTTAAACAATTAAGCTAACCTATTGCTTAACGATTTAGCTTTTAAATTAAATAACTTTATTAATCTACGTTAAATTGAAGTTCCGTTGATATAAGTTGATTTTTTAGCATTTAAATCAGTCTAAAAAAGGGCCAAAAAACATTCTCTGAAGAACAAAGCTGTGAATTTGGCCATTAAACTGTTTATTAATATAACACTTTTATTCGGTCTAGTGCTGTAGTTGACGTCTGTTTCTGCAGATAAAGAATACTTTACGGACTAAGCGAAACGATCACAATTTTGGTATACTGTAATATAATAAGGTTTATGAAGGAAAACATGACTTAACACAAAATAACTAAAAAATAACTGTGTTTTCTTTCTATAAACATCAAAAACTTAATCTAGCTACTTGTTAGCGGCAAATCCTTCTTATATCTAAAAATTGTACTTACATATCGGTAATGTTCAAATTTTAAAACTTTTTACGGATAACTTGTGTTAATTTTTTGAATAATAAACGATTTAAAGATTGACGAAGTTAACTTTTTGTGAAGCGAATAAACGATTTAATTATTTTTGTTATTATAAAATTGTCGATTAGAATCTATTTAAACAGTGGTTAATTCAAGATTAAATAAGATTTTGCGGGGTGATTGTGTTAAAGTTGTCAAAAGAAAAGCATTACATTAATTTATAGCCGCATTAGTAAAAAATATTCGCTATCGCAGCTAATGACGCCGATTCGAAATCTGCGCCACAAGAAATATTGACTATATCAGTATGGCTTGTATGTGTTGAAGTGTATACATTTGATTTATGGGTAGTAAATATACCTACAGTTTTATTAAATAATTTTTATTTTTGCATTTAATTTTAGATAATGGCACAGAACGACGTGGTCGACCTAAAGGTAGTTTGAATGGTAAAAGGAAAAAGAAAAAGTGCACTCCTGAAAAACGTGAAAAAGAGTTACAGTCCTCTCAGAAGAGTGAAGGAAATAGAGATGGCGAATCTAATGAAAATGAACATAGTGCCGGCTCTAGTCCTCCATCCGAATCGGGAACTAGACCTAACTCACCTGATAGTGTGAGCGACTACAAACGAGGTCATAGGCAGAAACGAGAAAATAAAAGCAATTTTCCGAAAATGGAAATGAAAACACGCGGCGCAAAACTTCCAAATTTCGCATTGCAAATAAAGGAAACACATTGGAACAAAAAAGATGTACAAAGGATCTATAGTTCTTGTGTAACAAAGAAACAAAATTCGCAAGATAGTGACACAGAAAATGAAACCAACGGAAGTAGCTGCAACTCTAGAGACGTCAAAAATATTTCTGATGTCTCAGACTCTGAGGAACCAGAATTAAAAAAGCTTAAATTTAATACTTATGATCCATTGCCTTCAGATAATAATATGTTCGAGAAGGATAATATTGCATTGTCGTTTTTGTCTTGGATAAAAGATAAACTGAAGCTATCATCAAATCCTTTAGATTGGACTGTAGAAGACGTTTATACATATTTAAGTAGCACAGAAGATTGCAAATTGATAGCTGAAAAGATGAAGCAAGAAGAAATCGATGGACAGGCTTTTATAATGCTTGACTTTTCTATTGTTAGAGATATTTTACATATGAAAAAAGAATTTGCACAAAGACTATGTAAGCACATCACAATGATACGATGGTATTATATAGATAATTTTGAGGAAAACGGTGAAATGTGATAGTATTTTTAATATTAATTGTCTAGTCCAAAATTAAATAAAGTTTTTGAGAAAGTTATTTAATTCACATAAACTAATAAGGTTATATTTAGTTGATACTTAATTTTAAGCCAAACTACTTATGTAATTTTACGCAATTTTTTGCAAATGTAATTACAAATTTTGTAAATAAAAGGAGTACTTTTTTCACTTTTACCTACATTGCTTGAAAAATCTTCGTCTAAGTGAATATTTTTCTTTGCGACTGATTTTTTCACTGGCAAATGTCTCTCATTTGAAGTGTTTTTAATTTGTTGCTTTAAAAGCTCTTCTAATTTTTTTGCGCAAAATTTCTTAATATTTTCTGCGGATGCAATTTCGTTTATGACTTCCTTTGTTTCTCTGGTATTTCCTATATTGATTTCTGATAGTAAGTTTCGTTTTTTCATTTTAATTTGAAAACATGGATTACAGTTCGCTAAATAAATATTAAAGACTTCCATATTTTTATATTTAGAAATGGAACTTTTTGGATTGCTCGTAGAATCTGACATACAATTTTTATTTTTGTAAGCCTCAATAGTTGAATGAACTCTTTCTTTTGATTTGTCTCTTTCACATTGAATACTTGTTGTATTTTTTAAACCCAGTGTTATATCTTCATAATAAGATGTCTCATAAAATTCACATCGTTCTGATATTGATGACTCAGAAGACAATATATTTTGAATAATATCTTTAATAAAATTTTCCATTTGTTCAATTGAGTCTTCTCTGTGTCTGCATAATATATCGCGGTATCTTCTCTTGTTTATTTCTAAATCTTTCACATTTGCGTAAAATTTGTCAAATATTTCTTGAACGGTTGTTTTAAATAGTTTAATATTTGATTCGAGAGAACTTACATGACTGCTGTCTGTTTGTAATTCCTGTGATGTATTTTTCAATATTTTGATTTCTAACTGCTCTAAATCTATATTTGGCAGCGAATCTTTTTCAGTGTCATCTATTTTTTCACGGTAAGAGATATCTTCCAAACCACCATCATCAACTGAAACTTCGTCATGGTCGTAGTTTTTATAATACTCTAAAATATTATTACGTTCAATATTCCCGTTACATACATCATAGTCTTCATTTACCCTTTTTAGTAATCTATAAGGTTTTATTTTGGTATGTGAATTCGAAAATAAATCGGAATGAATTGTATCTTTATTTAAATGATTTGATGAGTTTTTCTGTTGTGTATCACCTGTAATATATTATTTGTATATTAAAATATATAAGATACAACTCTAAAATCATTAATAGGTTGAGTGTGACCCCAAAAATTAGCGGTATAAGTGTGGCGAAAGGTACAAATTGAGGGAAGCCCTATGAGCAATTTTTATTTCGCATCTCTTTCTTCAGTTTAGGATGACTATATAAACTCCTTTGCAAAAAAGAACGAGCACCTTACAGTCATTGGCTTTTCTATGGAAAATATCAATATTTTTAGTATATCATTAGCTTAGATGATGAAAAAGTTCTTTTTGGAATTTGTTTTTTAACACAAATCTTAGAATGGGTCTTTTAGTCAATGTTAACAGAAATCCGTGTAAAAATGGACATTTTGTGAGTATTTTTATGGTAGTTAATAAAAAAGAATTAAAAAAAATTAATAACGCGTATGATCGCCCCTTGCAGCAATTACGGCATGTAATCGTCTTGGCATGTTTTCCACCAGGCTTTTGATGGTGTCCTGCGGAATTGTTCCCATTCAGCCGAGATTACTTGTTTAAGCTCCCTGATGTTTTGTGGAGGTAGTTGGACAGAGTGTACTCGTCTTTTTAAGAGGTCCCAGGCGTGCTCAATGGAGTTAAGGTCGGGGTTCCGCGTTTACCAGTCCAAACGACGATACGATCTCTTGCATATAAGCATTTATGTCGCCAGAATGGAGGGCTCGAACATTTTCATCCATGAAAAAATGGCATCTGCACCAATTTAACTCAGTGTGGGTTGTGCACGTTGACAAAGGATTTCTGTTATGTGAGGTACATAACAGAAATCCTTTGTCAACATGCACAACTCACGCATTTAGTGAGCCATTTTCAATGATATATGATGCTAAAAGTTACGCCCGCCCAAAACATATCAAACCATAAGGTGTGATTTCTTCAAAACACAAGTCAGCATAGCGTTCCCCTGGCAATTTCTAGCGAACCTCAATCGAGCAATCCGGTGCTCACGGAGTAACTTGGGGGCCCGTGCTGGTCGTCGACTCCGTATATTAGCCGCTAAAAGCCGCCTCCTCACAGTCCATAAGCTAACTTGTGCTCCTCGTACCTGTTTAAGGTTTCTTTTGAGGTCTATGTAATTGCATTTGCGTTTCCTGATTTTCTCGTGGTTGGTGCAACGTTTTCTCCCAGAACCTTGCCTTCTCTGAACGGAACCTGTCTCTTGGTATCGAGTCTAGGTTCTTTAGACGGTTGAACGACTTACATTTAGCCGCTATGAGACGTAACATTGGCTACACCCCTTTTCGAGCAGCGTTATAATACTAGCTCTTATTACTTTTTCTATCATTAAAATAGACAAAGATTTATTACGTCTCAATAAGGCAGGATGATGCGACAAACAAATTATTCTATTGGGTTGTCATATAAGTTCGTTCGGTTTTTTAACATTTACTCAAAGCAAAATACATTCTAAAATAAAAGCTTTTTATAATGGACAATATAGGCTTTATACAGCCTACACTGTCCATTATTTTGTATCACTCTGGCCCAACGTTCAGACAATTGCATAATGCCATCTCTCCAGAAGGTTTCGACTTTGCTCTCGAAAAATCTCTTAAGATGAATTTTTATGTCGTCCAAAGCTGCGAAATGTTCTCCGTTAAGATAATTTTGTAGTGATCATAATAAATGATATCATTTATTATGATTATGATCATAATAAATGATAGTCGGATGGTGCGATGTCCACTATATGGAGGGTGAGGGAGAATATCCCAACTTCTGTACATTGGTTACAGATGTATGTGTTCGCGCATTGTCATGGTGAAAACAAATTCGTCGTCTATTAAAAATTGCAGGTCGTTTTTGTGCAAGAGTACATTCTTCGGGAGAAGATCTTTGGCGATGTCTAAAGAGCATCTTTTTAGACCAAGATCTACGGTGCACAACATTGTTGTATAGTAATCCATTTTTCGTCGCCAGTAATCATATTGTAAAGAAATGGTTCTTTCTGGTTCTTTTTAATGAGTTGATTACAAATAAGCATACGTTGCATCAGCTGGCCCTCATTCAAGTCATGCGGAACCCACACATCAGCGCCATTAATATAGCCTTCAACGTGGAGATGTCTTTGAACGGTATTATGTGACACATTCATGACGTCCGCTATCTCACGCAGTGTAAAATGTGGATTTTCGTCCACTACAGACAATATCGTGGCTCTGTCAGTTGTTACAGGCCGTCCGGAGCGCTCGCAATCTTTAAGGCTGAATTCTTCGCTTCTGAGCCTGGCATACCACTATTGTACGACGCGATCGGTAACTGCAGGTGTTCCGTAGACATTACATACTTATTGCTGCTTGCGTTGCGTTTTTCCTTCTCGAAAATAAAAGAACATAATATGCAAAATGCTCATTTTGCTCTTCCATTTTACTATACACGAGGTTACAAAGTAAGAAGCAAAATTAAAATAAATAAATTTTACACTAAAATGTAGCCTCAAGTGTACATTAAAACTGACGTTACGAAAATATCCCCTCCACCTGGTTGTCTATGGACGGCGTTGATTGCTTTCCATCAGGCGGCACGCTTGCTCGTTTGCCCTCATATCCCATAATAAAAACGAACGAACTTATGTGACAACCCAATATTAAAATAAGAAGTTAGTTTTAGTTGCCTGCCTGATCTTCTAACAACAAACCCGGGAAAAGTAAGTAAACAATCACAAACTAAAAAAAGGGGATATTTTTTAAAAAAAACAAATTTTGAATTGGGAATTAACGTTTTTCATACCTAGATTTCTTTATTAAGTACCAGTAACATAGTTTGACTATTAAAACCTCGAACTAAATTATTACCAATCAAGAAAATAAAAAATGCCAGTTTTTTTGCAAAGGAGTGTTTTTTTAATGGTGATGATGATCGATGAAGTAGTTAAAACTATAGAAAACGCATCAGGGTAGGGACTAGTAGCAGTCCATGTCCTTTAATGTATGGCGGAAAGCAACTCACCCAAATGATTATATATTGTTTGTAAAGTAGCAACACCGAGTGCTCTCTCTTTTCTACTGATACTCGACGCGAGTGCATTATTCAGGAAAAGAAAATAAAAATCATATAATCAACATTACCACGTTGTTCCAACGAAACCCACACCTATAAATGGTGACACCGACGTGATAAAACACGTAACTCGCAGTAGATAATTTTCGCTGCACACTCCGTCGCAGCAATCATCGACCGTAGACCGGTCGGATTGAGTAACAACACGCAGAGTTCTTGAGCGTAGCATTCGACCCATAAATGTTTGGTCGAGATCTCAGAATTTTGGAGGTCAACCGAAATACAGAAGATTAAGTAGAAACCCTGATTTTTACTTTACCCTAAAATTACCTTGTGATATCTTGTAATTTGTTTAAGCCAATAAGCGACTATAAATTACTATTTAGAACTGCAATAATTAAAAAAAAAAACCAAAATTAATATTTATGCATGTACCATTGTGTATGGTGCGTGCATAATGCCAGTAATGCATGTGTGATGCCTGTGGTGTGGTAGATGTCTATATAGACGACGTTGATTGCTGTGCATTAGATAACGACACCCTTTCTGGCTTGTTTCTCTATCTCTTCTATAGCTTGTGGTATTTGAGTGTCATCAGCACAATAAGACATAGCGATTATTGATGAATTAGTGGTAGAGCCGTATGTCAGTAATAATTATTATTCTTTATTAAATTACAATGATGGATCCATATTGATATATAATAGATGGTTGCTATTTAATATATTGTATAGGCACGAACTCTTAACTTACACATAGTAAATGCTTCTTCGAAAATTACTAGTAGCTTATAAATTTGTTTTTTTCAACGGAGCCTGCTTCTCACCGTCAGATTTCATAGAACTCTAGAAAATAATTTTTGCATCAATTAACTTGTTTACTGATTATTTCTTAACATAAAATGTCATTTTACGATATAAAGTTATTTTTTACGAGACGGATAACACAGAGCATAGTACACAATAGATTCCATTACATAGTGGTGGACTGGTCTTGGTCGCTTCTCGCCCTCGTGAGAATCTGGACGTGACGGGTGGCAAACCACGTCGCCGTCATTTTTCAAATTATATATGAATAAGATTGCCGGGATGTTCATCATCAGGACTTTGCCTTCAGACATTGGGGTAATTATTTATCCTTCAAGATATGTTGATGAGTTTGCCAAACGCTGCCCACTCAAATAATATGTGTCTAGAAATCTCCCATTTTTGAAGCTTTATAATAAAGTATATAAACTGTCCAAGATATTATAGTTTTAATGATGTACCTACTAAATGGTATTTGGACGAGAAAAAGCTTCTGATTAGCTTCACCTTACACATAATATAATTTGTTCCACAATGCTTGATGCTTCTGAACATATTCAGAAAACATAAAAGACTAAGGTAATTCTAAAATTACTGAGTACTTTTAGTAGCTATGGTACATACATGGGTACAAATCTTGTCCAGGTTAATTCTTAATGTTTGTGAAAATTAAATAATGATTTAATTTATCTACTTACAAATATAATCGTAACTGAAGTTTTCTATATATACTAATTTGACATGTTTGACGTAGGACTTGAATATATAAATGATAAACGTTGCTGAAAGTATATTTTTTTTAATTAATAGCCTTCTGAAATTATCAAAAATTTATGGAAAAGCTTTTTTTGTTGTATGATAAAAATTGATAAACATTTTATTATATGTTAAAAATTCATCATTTATCTTATACTGTCCAAAAATTGGATAACATGACATATATAGACTTAAACCATCCTAATAAATAGCTGCTAAGCAACCATCCCAACTTTAAACGAATTTTCTAAGTACAAAACTGCAATCAAACGAATACTATGTCGAGCAGGCGTCTGTCTTGACCATAGCTGGCAAAAGAATCAACTTATTTTTAACCTTTTCGCGCCGAAGACACCGTATATTTCCGTATGTATGTATTTTTTTACAAGTATATAATTACCAAAATTATAATTTTAATTTAATACAATTTTCTTGTAGAGACGTGGATTACCGTACTTCACCAGTTTTTTTTATATATTCACGCCTATCCCCCGCAGGGTTTGGCAGAGACCACAGAGCTCCATCCGCTACCGGTCATCGCAGCGAAACGGCTATCCATTGGTCGCTTCTCGCCCTCGTGAGGATAAGGACGTGACAGGTGGCAAACTACGTCGCCGTCATTTTTCAAATTATATATAAATAAGATTTTCGGGATGGCTATCATCAGGATTTAGCCTTCAGACATTGGGGTAACTATTTATCCTTCAAGATATGTTGATGAGTTTGCCAAACGCTGCCCACTCAAATAATATGTGTCTAGAAATCTCCCATTTTTGAAGCTGTATAATAAAGTACATAAACTGTCCAAGATATAGTTTTAATGATGTACCTACTAAATTGTAAAAAGAAATGGCAGACCCATCCCCAGCGGTTATGGGCTATGAAAAAATCAAGCTTCGCCTAGATTTCAAAGTCAAGCCAAAAACTTACCGAAAATCGGCCATCAATTCTCCACCCACCAACCACTATACACAACACCAAACACACATTATGTCTTCTCCATCTTGTAAACGACACGTGTTTCGCCCCAACACGAGGCATCTTCAGGTATAGTCGACTCTACGGAAGACAACCGAAAAGTTGGTGGTTTGGTGTTGTGTATAGTGGTTGACGGGTGGAGAATTGATGGCCGATTTTCGGTAAGTTTTTGATTCGTAATTGAAAAATTTTGGGGTAATCTCACCTTACCACCATTTTAGAGGTTTAAGAAAAATATATTTTATAATATATTTTTCTTTAATCGGAGAAGAAACGGCGATAGAAACTCAGCAAGTACCTCATTTTCTAATATTTTTATTAAATAATAGACATTTAACACAATTTAAATATTATTTAAATAATTACCATCTATCTACAATGACCTATTATTATATTACATATCTGTGTTATATCAAGATTTCCATATCTAATTGAGCATTCATTACTATGAATTGTGCAATCCTTCAGCAAAGCAGCGTTTCCGCCTGTTATTGGTGCCGCTGTTCCCAACAGCTTTTAGAGGCATTCTTATCGACTTCGCGTCGTGCTGATGGTGGTGACAGATTATACTGTATTCGACGCATTTGCACTGCGAGAATGACGTCAGCGTGTCCCGCGATGATGCGGCGTCAATCAGACTGTCCGAGTCTGGGTGGCTCGGTCCTTTTATAGACTGCAAACACTACTTGTTCCGGTATTCGTTTTTCTTCTAACACTTCTAACGTTATATGTTCCAGACATTCTTGTTTTAATTAACTATGGAAGAAGACATTATCTGTTTTATTATTCATATATAATTCACATATTCATATATACCTCATTAAATGTATATCAATACCTTATAATGTGTTCGATGTTATACTGCATGATTGAACCCTCGAAATTGTCTACATGTACGAGACTGCAGTGAACGGATGAATCGATTTGTTTATTCTAAGTTCACTTACTATAGTATCGCCGTTAAAAGTATTGCCCTACGATTTTTTTTATGCCAGCCACATGATAACAATTGAATAACTGTTGAATAATAGCTGTTACTATTCAATTAGAATAGAATAAACAAAAAAGAATTCGATTAATTTCAGTATCAATCACAATCGTTCACCGTTAGGGTATACACAAAATATGTTTAGGTACAAAATACAATATCTTAATTTGTTGTGTATTGAAAACAATTACTTTTTGTTTCATTTTTTATAAATAATTTGAAGGGATAAGTAATCTAAAGCTGTAAGCTGTAAATAAACATAGATTAAAAAAATACTAGTTATAAACCTTACTTTTGCTTGCTTACCCTGATAATAATAAACGGAACGTAATTGACGGCGAAGTTACTTTCCTTTTGTCTATGGCAGTAAATTGATTACTGTCGAAACGACTAAACGAGTCCCTAAGGCCCCGCCTTTAATTTATAAATACAGTTAACTTGAGTTTTATTGCAATGATAAATTTATAAAATAGATTTAGGTAATATATTTTAATGGAATATTGTTAATATTAGTTTACTTTTATTTATTCATATCATGATGTAGTAAAATATGAAAATATCGATCTATCAATCGGCTGTCGCTCGTGTGGTATTGAGACAATTATTAAGATCTGTTATAAAATAATACGTACTAGATTTCGCAGTGGATAAAACCCTTTCAATCTTACTTTTCCCATCAAAATGTAGTTGTATTGTGATAGTATCAACAAATAGTAAACTTGTAATATTGTTGTTACTAATTTTAGTGGGTGTTGTCATTGTAGAGCTTTATTCGGATTAGGTCATCCAGTGTGGTATACGTTTGTGCCGGAGAAAAGTGCTTAATGGAATGTTTTTAAATTAACTTGTTTGGTTTTTACTAGATTTACGAGGCACTGGACTATTGCAATCATGGATACGTGTAAAATATTATGTGTGTTCGCGATAGTCTCACAAGCGGCTGGACTATGTAAGTATATGTCTTGATCTATTTTATAGATAGATATAGAAAGTTCATAAAGTCGCCCACTGCATCCTGCCTATACTGTCGTACGATACCGAAAAGTTCATACTGACCGTCCATTTGCTTTACAAGCTCATAATTGCTAACTGGGCTATGTAGGAGACCATGTTGAAGATTCTTTAATGGATAAGATTTGGAACCAAGAAATCCTCTGAAGATCTAGAGCCATGGACATAACTCTTCATGTTAGCACAGTGAAGAGGTAATGGGCACATTTGTTGATTCTCCAACAACTGTTGAAGTAGATATGTGTTGTTCTGATGATTGAACAGAAGAACTCCACAAGTCGGCTGGAAGAGAATGGATGTGTGTAGCTGAAGAAGGGACTAGGTGGTGTGCATTGGGTGAGGTCATGTCCAGGATGTTGCAATAGCAAGGTGATAATAAAGGTTCAGAATATTGCACCTTTTTGAAATATATTAATGGGTTATGGCATAAGCTTCTTTGGTTTTTTAACATGTATTTAAAGCAAAACACATTCTAAAATAAAAGCTTTTATTATTAACTATATTGTCCATAATGTGTATCACTCTGGCCCAATGTTCAGAAAATTGCATAATGCCATCTCTCTAGAAGGCTTCATCTTTGCTCTCGAAAAGTCTTAAAATTAATTTTTATGTCATCCATAGATGCGAAATTTTTTCCGTTAAGTTAATTTTGTAGTGAGCAAAATAAATGGTAGTTGGATGGTGCATTCAGATGTCCGGGCTATATGAAGGGTGAGGTAGATTATGTCATGAAAACCCTACCAACTTCTGTACAGTGTAGTGTTGAATACCGTGTATAACATTTTTTCTTTAAGTAATATTTATAGTCAACTCCTACAGTAAGATGTTTGTTTAGTCTATTTTGGATTAAATAAATTATATTTTATTGTAAATCATGTAGATCTCTTTATTTATTTGCTAGTTTTGCATAGAATATCTTGAAATCATTTTGTGTAATTTTCTTTTTATTCAATCCATATATTTCTAAAGGAATCGACACTAACCCAGCAACCTTGTCCAAGGTTGATTGGCTGGATATCCAGATTCAAAATAAATACCTGTAGGCCATATGTGGATATATATTCTAATGCATTATTTACTCCATCACTGAGTCAATTGGAGCATGTTTTTTTTCTTAATTTATCTTATTTTCTTTTAAACTAAACTCAAACTGATAAATCTATCTTTTCATCATATTCTTAATTGTATTCAAATTTATAAGCTTTGGTTCGGAAGTTATCATTATTCAATTCAATAAATCATATCTCAATTTTTTTAAAAAATATATTTTCGTTTATGTCTTTCATTGCGCAAGCTAAAGACTGTAAAAGTTAAATTAACCCATCTATGTAAAATTTGTTTCAATAAGTTATTAAATAAAAAATATATGTATACACAATATTATTTAAGTAATATGATTTTAGTTTAAATCTCGTTTTTTGTAAATTGGTTTCAAATAATTATATTGATATATTAATATAAAATATATAATTTATTTATATATTTTATTAATATATAATTTTTATTATATATCTATATAATATATACTTTAGTTCTATTTAATATTTTTTCATAATTTTTATGTAAATATAGCTTACTTCAGTTTAACTTTTAATCATAATGCTTTATGATCTATGTACTTTTACAATATCTTTTGGTGTAATTATTAATGAAATAAAAATTAAAATTAATTGCTAATGTTTTGAAACAGTAACGTCACCGCCGCGGATTGTCAAACAGCCAACGGTGGAAGAGCTGCTTTTCCAAGTGGCGCAGTCGGGCGAGGTGGACAAGCCCTTCATTATTGAATGTGAGGCTGAAGGAGAACCTGCACCCAAGTATGTATAAATAAAGTATAATATTATAACATTTTAAGTGATCATTTTATGTAATTTACATCATTATCAAGGCATAAAATATGTTGGTATCACTGTGCAATTACCTGCGTATACATATTATAGCATAACACAGTAGACTTCTTTTGAAACTATTAACTTGTGACTAATATTCCAACATTTTACAGCTTGGAAAAAACTTTTCTATGGTTATAGTACAAACTATATCTCTTCTATGTATAGTTTCTTTTAGATTTCCTTCCTTGTTCACCCTCTTGTGTTTGCTGTGCTCCCCTGGCAAAAGTGGGCAAAAGAAACGATCCCCTATGCAAACAACACTCAATTACTCTCAAGGGACGCTGCCATCTCCGTATTTGATTGCTTGACCAGTTCAGCTAAATTGCAATATAAAATAAAAAAGTTAATATCGTCGTCTTCAAAGAATTTGTTGTTGTTTTATTAACATTGGTTTTATTAACGGCAGTTCTTTTGGTAACGATTTTATATTGATATATTGCTTAAATGTCACTTAAAACAGGGTTATATTTTACTTAAGACAATTTTTTTCTTGTTCTACGAATTCAATAGAACAACTTCAATTACACGATATAAGTATTAGATTAAAGTAGATAATTGGAGACATAGAGACGTATTTAGGATTTGTTTTGTAAATAATAAAAAGAATTTAATTCTGTAAAAAACAAACTTGACATTATGTACTTAGTTGATTTTAAAAGATTTTTACGAAAAGTATGGTACTAAGGAATTACGTAACTCTTGTATAAAATTCTTGTTATTTTGGGGGTTTCACTTATGACAAAAAAAACTTTTGAGCCGTTAGTATCGTGTCTGTTTATTTATTACTAAATCACAGCTCTTTCTAAGGTTGAAATTTTGTAGTACGGAACATAACAAGCTTGATGTTGAATTTTATTTCAACTTTCCAGAGAATACAGGGTTCTGTTACGAATTTCGCATAAAAATCTCTCTATTTTATATCGCGATTTATCCTCTCTAATTTTTTACGGAAGGACCACCTTTGTCTGTAGCGAGTAGAGAATGACACGAAACACGTGTCGTATACATTGTAGAAAAGTGGTATTGTGTGTACATACTGGTACATATACACAATATTATTTTCAACTTAGTTATGGATGGATGAATTTTTTGAGGCTGAGTGATTACAATCATCAACCATATATTTTTTATACCATTGTTACCCTTTTTATTGCCGCGGATCGTTCATCGTTTGATGAATTTAATGTGTCATGTGTGGCCTGTTATAATTTGAGCTACGGACCGGGGGTTGGAGACCACTGGTTTATACAATGTTAACCTAACGAGGTTTATTTGAAAGCACTTTTTCTGATGAAGCAAGCTAGGAGGTAACAAATATGTGTAAAAAAAATTCTATTTAATTAAAAATATTGCCTTTAGTCATTTTACATATCTTCGTACAATATCTTAGTACGATAAAAGTATACGCGCATGCTTCTTGGAAAGCGACCGCGTGCCTTTTACAATAACAAGCGGTAGTTCAGACGCAGAAATAGAAGCGGGCAATACGGGCAGCGCGTTGATGTCATCGCAATGCACTCATCGTATGTGAAGGGCCCTCAGACGAGGTCGACCGGCATATGCCGATTAATGATACTCGTGCGATATTCATGGGTTTTGTTTTATATTTACATTATTTATTGATTGCTTAGTTTATAAAAAAGCAATTGTATAATCATTATAAAAAATGATTATACAATTGCTTTTTTATTGCCCATTTATATATATATATATATATATATATATATATATATATATATATATATATATATATATATATATATATATAGCTATATATATATATATATATATATATATATATAAGCTGGACAAATAATTAAGAACGATTTATTAAACTGAACGGAAATTGTTTTGTATGACATTTACATTAAAAAAATCACAATAATATGTAGCGCGAAAAATTTAACAAGGAATTTAATACATTTTTAACTAAAATTAATAGTTAAGAGCATGTCCACGGCTTTTAATTACTGCTTTACACCGACGAGTCATTGACTCTATTAATTTTTGACATTTCGCAAGAGAAATAGAGTTCCATTCTTCTAAAAAAACGTCGTACAGCTCTCTTAAATTCCCACACTGTAAATTTGAAACCTTTTTATTTAACTTCAAACCACAGATTCTTTATTGGGTTTAGATCTGGGCTGTTAGCTGGCCAGTCTAACACAGAAACTGATTGCGCTGTAAAAATTTCCTTTGCGGTGCGTGCAGTGTGCTTTGGATCATTGTCGTGTTGGAATGTCCAAATAACCGATACCGAAACGTCGAAACGTCTTCAGCATAAGGTAACATTGTTTCTTCCAGTATATTTTTGTATTGGAATTGATCCATGTTACCTTCTATTAACTTTACAGGTCCAACACCATGTCCAGAAAGCACCCCCAAATTTTTACATTACCACCACCGTGCTTTAATGTGACTTTCGTGTACTTTGGGTCGAATGCTGTATTCGGGGGACGTCGTACATATTGTTTTCCATCAGACCATACTCTGTTTATTTTCGTCTCGTCAGAAAAAAGTACATTTTTCCACTGCCGCACAGTCCAATTTTCATACTTTCTCGCAAATACAAACCGGGCTTGCCTGTGGCAAAGTTTCAACATGGGTACCTTCCTTGCTATCCTTCCGTGCAATTTTTCTTCTACCAAACGTCTTCTAATAGTGCGTGCTGAGATTGCTGAAGGGTTATTTTCACCAAAATATTCTTTTCTCAGCTCTTTTGACCCTTTAAAAGGATTTTGTTTCGCCATACGAACGATGTTTCGGTCATCTCGAGGAGTTGTTTTTCTCTGTCTAGGTACACGTGGAACATTGGAAGTAGTTTCATACGTAGCAAAATGCTTTACAGCGTGGAAAACCATCGTTTTTGAACATTGCAGATGGTCGGCTATCTTTTTATAAGAACAATTTTTCTGGCGAAGTTTTATTATTACTTCCCTTGTAGATTTATCACAACTTTTATTTTTTCCCACTGTTTTTTTATAAGAAGCAATCTTTTACAACACTAAATGGCGCCTAAATGGCACAAACAGTAACATAGAACTGCAAAGCGAGTGTTCTCTTTTTAAATTTTGAATAAAATGTATAAATTATAAAGCGTTCTTAATTACGTGACCAGCCAGTAAATAGGAATACTATGTTAACATTGTAAAGAAGTAGTGTAAAAAAAGTTTGCCTATTTATTTTTAGCTTATCATGTGTATCAGTGAATTCAGTGATTTTATGGAACCTGAAAAAATGAATTAGTTTTATGATACCGAGAGAAATAAAAAAAATTGCTTGCAATTAGTTTTACAACATAGTTTAAAAAAAATCTTCCCATTACATCAGCGTTCTTAATTATATGACCACCATATATATATATATATATATATATATATATATATATATATATATATATATATATATATATATATATATATATATATAATTTTTAGTAGAATAACTTATGTTTGTCGCATCATCCTGCCTTATTGTGACTTAAAACGATAGTAATGGCAGAAAAAGCAGTAAGAGCTAGTAAAAGTAGAGCGCTGCTGGAAGAGGGGTGTAGCTAATGTTACGTCTCACAGCGGTTAAACATGAGTCGTTCAATCGTCCCAAGGACCTGGACTCGATACCAAAAGACAGGATCCGTCCAGAGAAGGTAACCTTCTGGGAGGAAACGTTGCAAATAACCATGAGACGACCGCTTTTTAGTGACTCAGGCCCGGAGGAACCGCAAATGCTTTTATTGACATACATATCAAAAAAACCTTGAAGTGGTACGAGGACCACAAGTTAGCCTATGGACTGACGAGGAATCTTTTAGCGGCTGATATACGCATTCGACGACTAGCACGGGCCCACGGGCAGCATGTTACTCTGTGGGCACGGAATTGCTCGATTGAGGTGTGCTAGAAATTGCCTATCTTGGACACTAGGTAACTGGAGTAGAGTACTCGTCTCCGATGAGGCTCGATTTTATTTGCATGGTGAGAATATATATATATATATATATATATATATATATATATATATATATATATATATATATATATATATATATATATATATATATATATATATATATATATATATATATATATATATATATATATATATATATATATATATATAAACAATTGAATTACATGTATTCCAATCAGCGCGCAAAAACTACACAGTAAAAATATTAATTTTAAAGATTTCATTTATATTTTCTTTCGATATTTCACGATCTTTTAAATATTTAATGACTAAAACAAATGATATCCACTTGTATTGAAGTTACGACTCACACTTGTTTCGTGTCAGACAACGATAATGTAGGTTTAACTATAGATTTATTTGAAAAGCAAAGAGAGAAAATCTGAGATGTCGAGAAAATCGGTGGTACTATTAGTTAATGCACCCTACGTATTGCGCAACTTAACGATAAAAAGAAGAGGGTGCAGAGCATTCATTGTACGAGAACTATTATATTTCTGAGAGGTTTTCCAGTGCACTTTCACAAATCTTTTTGATATGAGATTTCTATCCACTGAATCTTTTTAAACATTTGAATTACTAATTTATATAAACTAACGTTGGAAATATCCACACTCGTTTAATTTGTCAATTTAGGGTTTCACAAAACTATATAAAATCACTAAAACACGATCTTTTTATCGTTTTTTTTTTATCTATTTTTTCTAAATTCATTTTGAAATATTTCGTTAAAGTTTCCATTAAGAAATTATTATTATCATACCTACATATTTCTGTATGGGGTTTAGGTTGATATCTAAATATCAATCAAAACTCCATATACTGTTTAACGAATGCGCGATGAAAGTGATTTGTTGTCTCGTTTTTATTTACTTACTGTTATTTACAATAATTTAAGAAAAATAATATGTTATGTTCAGTATTTTTCTTAAAAGCCAAAATTGACTTTAAAATTTGTAATTTATGCACTTCTTAATAATAACATTTTATTGAATAAAGCAATGACACGTACCAATTTAATACGTTTTCGACTCTGCGGGGTTAACACTTTGGTGACATATGTACTTACTTTTATTTTTACATATTACATATTTTAATTATGCATTTAAAAGAATTGAAAAAAGTACATAAGTTTGTACACTGAATTAATTACTAACTATATACGAACTATGTTGATAAGAAGAAATCACACATCGGGTCAAAGTGTTTTGTGAGTCGCTTTATATGGAAAGTGGTCGGCACAATGACGCTAGTGTGTCGCCGACTTAATGCATTTGAATTTTTATTTTTAATTCAGTGTCAGATATCGTCATATCGTCTCTTTTAATACGAGGTCCATGATATCATAGCTTCAAACGTGCTCGATACCTAAGAACACTTTTGTCTGACGCATTTATGTAACCGGTATAAAAGAGTTATTTTATTGGCATTTAAAATCCCTTAGGAAGCTAGCATCTACATATACCTTAAAACTTGCCCCGAATTTTTACTACTTAAGGTCCGTTACTGCCATCAGCATAACAAGTTAGATATGGTTCTTTATACTGGTGCTTATTTGCCTAGCTAACCTAAATTGGAAAATTTACATCCAGGAGTGGACTAAGAACTAAAAAATATTACCAATACCATTCTCCTAATAAAAATATTATTAGGAGAATGGTAATGGTAATTATCATTAGCATCATGCTGTGGGGTTTTTAATTTTAATGAATTCAGAGCTATGTTAACGCGATACGTACGTGTTATTAATTAAAAAAGACGACAAGACGTCAGTTTCATTTTTATGCGTTGCGTAAGTTACGTCAAAAAGTCTCAAGCCCCGCCGCATTCTAGACGTAAATTGATACTAAGCCTTTTAAACTCGCTCGTTAAATCACTTCCTAGAGTTCTTTCTGGTACATATAAGTAAATTAAAATGTATAAAGATTTTTTCTAATTCTTATGTTTCATTTAATTAATGATTGAATAAATTTTATTTGTCAGTTTTTTGGAAATGTGTAGTTTTATGTTTTATTTAATGAGTTATTGAGGACGCAATCCCCGTCGATGGGATGGCTCGCAGTGAGTGACGTTGTGCGCTATCCTTCACAGGTATACCCCGTCTCAACCTCCGCTTCGTCGCATCCACACCCTCCGCCGCTCTTTAGAACGCGGGGCGCGGTACAACACAGTGTGCTACCTATAAGTGGCGCACGCCGCCTCGGTTCCTGCTTCGTCGCACCGAGTAGTGGGGTTCATTCCCGAGGCTCGATTCCACAACCCTGTGTTCGGTGTGGATGTCTCCGTTTCATTTCATTCTAGCGTGGTTAGTTAAAAAGTTGGGATTTAAGTTGGTACTAAAAACACATAAAACAAAAGACATAAAACTCGGCTGCCTGGCATAGCGTGGTTGCGAAAGCTCTGGGCATGCACCCGCTGTCCATGGGTTAGGTGCGATCTCAACATCCTCGCCGAGAGGCTGTCCGAGGAGGTGCGTAGTTTCAGGGGATGTGCTTGGGACAAACATGTCGAAGAGTCAGGAGACAGCTTAACTTCCCTGCATCTCCTCGCCCGACGCCTCTGGAGCGAAGACCCGCGTTCACGCGCTACTGAACAGTGCGGGTGAACGCTGCTATGACGCCGGAGATCGCGCCGAGATCATGGCGGAGCATCTTTCTCAACAGTTCAGTTGGGGGCGCCTCGCTACGTTCGTAACGACGTCATAGCGATGGACTTCAGGGTGGATACAGTCCGTGAGTTCGTGGACCGGTTGGCGCGAAAGATGTTCAATCGAGTCGACAATGGACCACACTTTCACTTATATAATTTGCTCCCATACATGCACGTCCACCCGAGGAACGTTCGCTCCCACCAGAGCTCCTACTATCGCCGCCTGGCCCCCAAAGACAGCTGGGAAAAGCGACACCAAAAACCGAGGGGCGATGGCCCCATTGAGGGTCTGCTTGAGTAGTGGGGATCATCCCCGAGGCTCGATCTCACATCCCTGTGTTCGGTGTGAATGTCCCCGTTTCATTTCATTCTAGCGTGGTTAGTTAAAAAGTTGGGATTTAGGTTGGCAATAAAAAGATCGGTTGGCACTTAAATTGAGATTAATGATTCAGAAAACGGGCTCAATAGTGAAACTTAAAGACTTTTTTCGTGAGTAATAAATTTCAGATAAATGAAATAGTCAGTACTTGTGATTGACGGTTTCCTACAGATTTTAGTAGATGTAATAGTATGAATTGGACTGAAAAGGACGTGGCATAAACGTAAACGGTGAGCACATCTCACACTTGCGCTTTGCCGATGATATCGTGATCTTGGCAGAATCGCTGCAAGAACTACAAGCAATGCTGAACGGCCTAAATGAGTCCTCCAGACTGGTCGGTCTGGCTATGAATTTGGATAAAACTAAAATAATGGTAAACCAACATATTGAGCCAGAACCGACCACGATCGATGGTGAAGTTCTCGAAGTTGTCCAGGAATATGTCTACCTAGGCCAAATAGTGCGATTAGACGGAGACAACTTCGAGAAAGAAGCCGACAGAAGGATACAGCTAGGCTGGGCAGCGTTCAGGAAATTCCGTCAAGTCTTCTCGTCGCCCATACCACAAAGTCTGAAGACAAAAGTCTTCAACCAGTGCGTCCTGCCCGTACTCTCTTACGGTGCCGAGACGTGGACACTGACAGTCCGTCTCCTCGCCAAGCTCAAAGTCGCTCAGAGGGCTATGGAGAGAGCTATGCTCGGGGTTTCTCTAGTGGACAGAATTCGAAATGAAGAAATTCGCCGGAGAACCAGAGTCACCGACATTGCTCTTCAAGTTAGCAGACTGAAGTGGCAATGGGCTGGACACGTTTGTCGGAGAACCGACAATCGTTGGAGTAGACGAGTGCTGGAGTGGAGACCGCGACTCGGCAAACGTAGTGTGGGACGCCCTCCTGCTAGATGGAGCGACGATCTGCGCAAGGCGGCTGGCAGAGACTGGATGCGTGTAGCCGAAGATCGGGCTAGGTGGCGCGCCTTGGGTGAGGCCTATGTCCAGCAGTGGACTGCCGCGGGCTGATATTGATATTGAATAGTATGAATATGAATATGGATGGAGGTACTAGTAAGTATTAAAAAATGTAGTATAGTTAATTTATTTTCCATGTACTTTATTAATCCGAAGTCTTTCGATGATTAGATGAAAAGCCAATTTTATTTCTCGCTATCCATGCATTGCAATGCATGAATAGATAGTTAAGAAATCGATTTTCTTTTTTAATTCATCCTATAAAAGTTTACACAGCGGTTTCCTAGGTCAACAGATCTCATTAAATGTTAAAATTTCAAGCATTTGCAAATGAATCACGTCTACAGGAGCCGTAATGAATGTCAATGAGTGTTTATTTTCTGAAAAACTATAAAGTCCAAAGTATATATAGAATCCGAGTCAGTCATTAAGCGTGTGTAATTAACGAACTACTTTAATTAGTTACTTTGCGAAAATATGTTATTAAAATTCATTTCACAAATATCAATATGAGCATGGATTTACTATTAATGATATTTAGTTAAATGTTTAAGCAGCATATTATTAAAAATGTTCATCTAAATGGAAATCTGAGAGAGATACTATTTATTTTCGATTTATTCTAAACAGCGAGAACTTAGTTGAACATTAAGACTTAATTGTGTAAAAATGTATATGTATATATATAGCTAGCTATGAGCAATACTTTGAATATATATTATTAAAAGTATAGTACTTTGAGTATATATTATTCAAAGTATTGCTCATCGCTAGCTATAAGTTTTGCCCATCTTTCTGACAGAGCTCGAATACTGTTACAATGAAAGTGTTCGTCTTTTGATCTATCTATCTATGAATCAAGCTATTTTTCGATGTCTTCATATGAGCGAAACTGCTGATAAGCCAGATCATGTGCCATCGAACGAAACAAGTAATAATAGGAAGGCGCAATATCTGGGGAATATGTTGGGTGGGGTAGGACGTCCCATTTGAGCATTTTCATATAGGTTTTAATGGATGTGGCAACATCAGGCCGAGCGTTGTCATGCAGTAGTATCACTTTTTCGTGTCTCTCAAGATAATAATTATGTAACTAAGAAAAAAACTACTATCAGCAAATGAAAACCTATTATTTTTGACAAATATTTAAAATATTGAAAATTATATTTATTTACTGTTATGAAATTAACAATAATATGGGTTGTCTGTTTAAGCAGGCAATGAAAAACACAAACGCCAAAGTTATTTGTGCATGAAACACTCAACAACATATGCACATATACCTTTATATACGTATTTGATGAGATGGGACGTATCCGAAAACTAAAAATAATTTCGATAAATAATTATTAAATAGTAGATATTTCAAAGGAAATATATTGTAATGTTTGTACTTTTAATAGATACGTTTTTAATTTGGTATTTTATTAATTTATATTTCCAATAAGTGAAAACGTTATAGATTTATTTTTTATTCAACTCACTATACGTTACGTTGGAAGTTCGACGGCGGTGGTATTGATCTCAAAATTCATTCAGCTCTACAGATTTCAAACACGATTTAAGTGCAGCGATATTTATAGCAGCTGTACTCGTATACAAAAAGTGTAAAAAGAGAAATATTACAGGGAATCCTATTTTTCTCGGTATGAAGAGTAAAATTAATGATTACTTACAGTTTTCTCTATCTTTTCGTATATTTATTTTAATTGTGTATTGTTAAAATAGTTTCATCCTTTTTACAATTAGTCTGCACGAACAGTCACATACTCAAAAATAGTTTTGCTTTAGTGCAAAATAAACATATGAGTCAAGAAAATCAAACATTTTTACATTACAAATATATTTCAATGTTATTTGCATGTCCATAACTGATTGGTGTGATAGTTTTATAACTTGCTAGTTTTGTATTAAAAAAAATAAACCTGTTATGGCCCTATTTGTTTAGTGGTTAAGCTAATGATCTAATGAAGTAGATTCATTTCTACCTACTATTGGAATGTATATATATATATATATATATATATATGAATCATCCGTTAGTGTACTTGGAGTGACGAAATATATAAAAATTGCAAATGCTTGCAAAAAAAGAGTATTGCTAGTTATCTTCAGGACAAATCGTTTGTTGTCTTAGTTTCTTTTGCAAAGGTACTGGGTTTTGAGGCCGTTTGAAATACCCAATAAATAAAGCAAATATTAATTTTCCACTTTGTAACTAAATTTTCGTAGAGTTGTATCGAAATTACGTTGGATCGTTTGTGTAAATAACATTTATTTTTAGACACATTCTATGCATTTTTTTATGCTTAATCCTTCAACTTATAGTTAGTTTTGTACCTTAGTATACTTGCAAATCACCCAATTCTGGCATCATAAGTTTATTATAACACAGTTGGTCATACATTACTTATTATTTTTCATCCATCAATCATCTCAAAACAAGTTGACACAGTCTGACTCATAAAATTATATATATATATATATATATATATATATATATATATATATATATATATATATATATATATATATTTATTTATTTATTCACGCCTATCCCCCACAGGGGTTGGCAGAGACCACAGACCTCCATCTGCTACCATTCATTGCAGCGAAATGGCTCTCCATTAGTCGCTTTTCGCCCTAGTGAGAATCAGGACGTGACGGGTGGCGAACCACGTCGCCGTCATTTTTCAACGAATTAGGTGTATTAAATTCGTCTTTAGTGAATCCCACGAACCGCAAGGGAGGATGGAGGTCAGCCCTAGCAGAGCCCTGCATGCTGAGGTAAGGCATCATAGTACCCGGGGGAGCCCGATCCCGGGACGGTCGGCACGCTTTCGAGTAGGCTCGCCCCTAGCCACGCATCCATTGGCACGGTAGACCATGGATTGGCGGAGAGGAAGGGAAAGGAAAGGGCAGGAAAGGAAATGCGGATTGGGGGGGTTATCAGACTCGGAATAAATATTTATAAATCCATATATATATATATATATTTGTTCCGATGCGGGAATCGAACCCGCGTTCATTGACTCTGTGGGCGGAGGGCCGCGCCACTGAGCCAATCGGTCGTCCGCCAATAAATTAAAATTAACGATTTCTAATGCGGTTCCATCAAACTTAATTCCAAGATTTGTTCTCATTGCTTGGTTACAATACATGGATCGACCAATCTCATTGGAATCAAATCGCAAATGTACGTAGTTTTTCTTAATTGTTGGTATGCTGAAGTAAAAGTAAAATTAGGCATGGTCGCAATTTTAATAAAATACCTACTATGAATAAAGTAGTATAGACACCCAGGTCCATTAACCAAAAAAGGAGGTGAATTCTTTACATATAACAGAAAATAGTCTTTTTATATAAATATTGTAGTTGTAATATTAAATAAAATCGCGTATTCATATGCCTGCCAGTATTTTTACTTGTCTCGACCAGTCGCCCTGATGTATACATATATAGCTGTATCTTAGCAAAACAAGTCTCAACGTTCGCATATACTGTTCGGTATACAGTATGACGTAATCTCTCCTTATAAATACGATGCGACTCGTTCCTTAAATATTACTTCCGATATCAATAAAACTTTGATTGTCATACAGTCAGAAGCTAAAAGTAAAAGTAACTCGCATGCCTTCCACTGTTGGACACGACCACGTTTATTATGAGAATGTGTAAAGTGTGTCCGTGAAAATCACACTGTTCTAGAACAAATGGAGACTGCATAGCTCTGAAAATATTCTATCGATTGGTACTTTTTACCGCTTTCAGGCCGAAATTCAATTCAATTGAAACCACAATTTAAATACCGCTCTGAAAATTCTCTATAATTCTATTAATTTTTGTTTTTTTGTATTAAATAAAATATAAAATAAAAAAGAATATATCTAACATTATTTTTTCATCTTTACATAATCATAAATTTTTTTTGAAGTTAACTCTGCTGTACTTATGAGTGTTGCCAACCTATTTCCATTTGCCAGTTTTTAAGAGTACTTGTACTCTTAAAACTAGTTAAGCACTGCCCATTGACCCAATACGAGGTTATCACTTATTTTTATTTTGCAAATATTTTCGATCTCATATATTAAAGATTAAAATATAAACTTCTTTTTAAAAAGAATTTGTTAGCGGCTTTTTTATTTGATAGGACAATTTTTTTAAAGACACATTCACCCCAAAAATTTTTATTTTCTGAATGGATAGTAGATCCATAGAAAAATGACTGTTTAAAATACTAGGATTTCTTGACAAGTATTGGTATTAACTCTTATTACACGTATTTCTTTTGTCTAAAAACTACTAAAATTCTATATATTTTGAAAAGTAAACATTCTGCGATGAATGCCGCATCAAGCAGCGCTGAAAATGCATTTTAAACGAGAAATGTATAATACAATAGCGTTCCAAAACGCTTGACGGAACAGATTTTTAAAATAATGAGAATACCCATTTGTCTTGCGTTTTAGCGAATCATACTAAATGAGTTATTGAATATTAAAATCGGACGAGTGAGGAACGTCGTACTATGCTAATTATAGAATCTACATAATAACATTAATATCATTTATGTATTTCCTCACATACCTAGTTAACATTAAAGAATGATTTTTAAAGATATAATCTAATTTAAAAGTATGCTTACGATTTTTGCAGGATTTGTTATCAAAAATATTTTTTATTAACATGATAATAAGAAAAAGTGTTCATTTATTACATTTTTATTTATGATAAAGGTTTTTTATGTATATTTTATTTTTCAACATCTATTAAAACAATAGGTTCTCTTGTATAAATAATTAATATCATTTTTTTTGTCGTACAGGTACAGGTGGATTAAGAATGGAAAACCTTTCGAATATACGAGCTACGACAACCGTATCTCACAACAACCAGGCCGCGGAACCCTTGTGGTCAGCCAGCCGCGGGATGAGGATCTTGGTCAGTACCAGTGCTTCGCCTACAATGAGTGGGGTACCGCCACATCCAACTCCGTATTCGTTCGCAAAGCTGAACTTAACTCGTTCAAGGAGGCGGACGGGCCGCAACAGACGATCACGGCGCAAGAGGGCGCCCCGTTCAAACTCACTTGTGAGCCGCCCGATGGTCATCCAAGTCCGAACGTTTATTGGATGTTGCAAGGCGACCAAGGTCAACTCAAAACGATAAACAACTCCCGTATGACGTTAGATCCTGAAGGAAATTTGTGGTTCTCGAACGTTACACGATTCGATGCGAGTAACGACTTCGCGTACACTTGCGCCGCTAAGTCCGTATTTCGAAATGAATATAAGCTAGGCAATAAGGTGTATTTGGAAGTGCAACAAACTGGGATATCGCCGGCGCTCAATAAGCACGAGCCGGTGAAACAGTACACATCGAGAAGGGTCGAAAAGGCATGGCGAGGCAAGAAAGTCGAACTCTACTGCATATATGGCGGAACGTAAGTATCAATTTTATAAGTATCATGTTGTGTAAATTATTGATGATTTAAATAAATAACGGTAGTGAAATATGACCACGATAGGTAATAGATGCATTGCACCGTAGGTTGGTATGTAGCGCACATTTGAGGTCTGGTTTATTTGAGAGTAGCTTAAGATTGAGCTAGATGGTGCATCTTTGGGGAGATCTATATACAGTAGTGAACTCTCTTGGAAAAACTGACTTATGAAAAATTGTTTTAACTGGTAATCGAAGCTAGGTCAAGAAATTCAATTATGCTAACAGTAAATAACTATTATAACACATACATGAAGCAAATATTAGTGTGATAAAAACATTTGAATGAAGCATGTACCTACTTTAAGGCACATGTTTATCATGACTGAAAATTTACAAGAGGTCACTAGTACTGACAGCATATCAGCGTAAGCAAAAAATATTGATTTGATCATACCGACATAGTTCACTACATTAGCGACCCCGGGTCACTGGGGTAACAACAGTAATTGTGAGGCACAAGTGTATTACGTAATTCACTCATATTTATAGACTAAATTACGTAATATTCTTAATATAATTCAATGGTTCCCATTAAATATGATAACAAAATATATTAATATTTTATTATTAATACATAGGTGTCAGTATTTTTTAAGGTTGTCATATTATTTATAGATCCTCAGTTAGGTAAAATAGAAGTATGGCCTTAAATAAGTCTAATTACAAATTAAAATAATGATTACTCATTAAGGAGGTTTATTCAAGAACTTTATAAATTGAATTTGCAAATGTATGTTTTATTAGATCCTCATAATCAATAATGTACAGCAGTGTACAGTTGGAAGCAGGCCCCTCATAATCAATAATGTACAGCAGTACACAGCTGGAAGCAGGCCCCTTCCAAGCTTGCTTCCACCATGTATTCCTTTGCCGTGTCACAAAATCCATGCTGAGACCGATTCTCACTAATATTTCTAATATAATTTATACCTATTATATATTATTAATATATTATTAATATATTATTTGTCAGTTTTTTATTTGTTATGTAAACGGTTTGCATTTAGTATAGGGTTTATCAATGTAGCATTTAGTTATTATAACATAATTAAATATTTGGATAAATATTAAAATAGCCAAAAACGTACCCTGTGCGTTTTAAAAAGCCAAAACTATTTTCAACGAATAAGATATTTAACATAGTATGCAGCACTTCTGTTTGGGAAAGGAAGGCAAACGAGCATGCGTGATGCATATAAACATCTACAACATCGTATAAGTGTTGCCGGCCTTTGAGAAACATATTGACTTGTTTTTAGAAAGTTTGAATGTCGTATTGTTTTGGAAATACCATTTAAAATTGGTGAGTGGAAGTATCGAAAACAATTCGATGGATCTCATTTGAGATCAATTTTTACGTTTTATAAAACAAAAATTGAACGCCCTTTTCTCTGACCCCCTTTAGGTTTAATATACTAGATTCGTTTCTGTACATTATTTATCCATTACATATAGTATAATAGCTATTGTATTATGTTCTGTTTGTGAATAAATTACTTTCTATATGTTAACTGACATAACTTAAAGTTTCAATTAATGGTAACAGTACAAAACCCGCATTGTTTGAGGCAGTCTTAAACTAAACATGAATAAGCATGAGATCGTGAGAACTGGTGCATAATGTATCGGATAACAGCTTTGTGTTTCAGTGGCGGATAAAAGCCAGATATGATTGTGTTTGTGAAACGATTGCAATTATTTCATTTATAACTAATTTTGTAACAATAGTTGACACAATCATTTAATTTATACATATCATTACTTAAGCAATAACGTATAACGTCAAGTGACAATATAACGAATGTACGTTTATTTTCTTTTGGTGTTAAATTCTTTTTTTTTTCTATTTCTATTAAGAATTCGTAGTTTATTAATCATAAATAATAATATCAAACGGTGTTCCTAAAAACACAATTACTTAGAATGAGATTAAAAATTATACCTTCAAAGCGATATTAACCTAAAGAATATTATATACGCAGAAAATGTATATAAAGGCATATTTAACCCACCGTCTAAAACGGTGGGTTAAATATGCCAATCTGTATAAATCGAAAACACTAAAATTGTTAGGATTCTTTCTTGTAATTTGTTACACAACATTAATATACAACACTTATCTTACAAAAGAAGAATATTTATTGAAATTAGTGATTTTTATCATATGTAAAATATGAACATACATACATATATGAAGGACTTGGGTTAGAAAATTTATTTGAGTTTGAAATGTAGTTACTCATTTAAGATTCGGTGTACTAAATCAAAGAAAAGAATCTTTACAACCTACGTGTCCTTATTTCCGAAAAATTATTCGCAAGTTTCAATAAATGATATACAGAAATAATTTGATTCCACAGACCGCTGCCCCAAATAGTGTGGAAAAAGAACGGCAGCCGCATTATTTCGTCGCAGCGAATCACACAAGACAACTACGGAAAGACGTTGGTAATAAAGCGTGCTGGCTACGAAGACCAAGGCACTTACACCTGTGAAGTCAGCAACGGCGTTGGCACTGCACAAACCTACTCAATACAGCTTAACGTTGAAGGTATATACAAGCCACTACTATATTATCCATAACCAACTTTTACTAAACTTTCCTTGCTTTTAAATTTGTCAAAAGCAAATTTATAACTCAATAACATGCTTTCTTGAAACTTTACATATTATATTATCAGCTTACATCATCACTTCGTGAGTGTCGCACTATTATTTTTCTTAGGTTACATTAAATTAATTTGTGAGTGTAATGTGTTTCGATCAAATTCTGTGAAATTTCCCTCTCAGCTGTCACAACGTCTTTAAAGTTGTAATTTTGTGCACATACACCATTTTTGAAACGCTCAACGCATCAAAGCTAAATGTGATTACAGCTATATCATAACGCGTAAACACTTTTTTTACTCTGAGCTTGTCAGTATTTTTATTTCCTCTGTTTACCTTTATTCCTTGCAATGAACGCGAAATAGGGCACATGCACTTCTCAAATATTTATATTAGCCATCTACTACGCGTGGGGTTGTATAGTAGACGGATAAAGATGCCATGAATATTTTCATGGCAGTGTTGGAATTTGATCTTGTGAACATTTATATATGGTAATGCTACTTTAATGGAATATGGTTTTAACTTGTCTATTTGCCACTGATGCCTTTTCCTACGTGTAAGCGTGAGTAATAAGTTGACTACTCATTATTTTGTTATAAAATAAAAATTCAAGTAATAAATGAATGTACGCCATACTTGGGTCACTAACATTACCCTCCTGTAATGTATACGAAACCATGCAGGACATAGGCGTAGAATATAAAAAGGGTGTAAAGAGATCAGTTTACTAACACAAACATCCATTAACGTATTAAATAGATAATAGAGTCGATCGTGCTATATATTGATAATTCAAGATAATCAATAAATAAGTGAAGTGAGACTAATTGATTAATAAGTGAAGTGCTGGAAATAGTCCTCATTAAAGGTGCGCTACCTAGCTAGAGCCCGATCTTCGGCTACATGCATCCAGTTTCTGGCAGCTGCTTTGCGCAGATCGTCGCTCCACCTAGCAGGGGAGCGTCCCTCACTATGTTTGCCGAGACGCGGTCTCCATTCCAAAACGCATCTACTCCAACGGTTGTCGGTTGTACGACAAACGTGTCCACCCCATTGCCACTGCAGTCTGCCAACTTGCCATAAATATAGTCATTGATCAATTCTCTGTATCGTTTTCGCAGTTTATTTTAAACAAAGTATTATAAATGTGCGCGCGAGCACAATGCTGCTTATCCTACTAGTGATTACTTCTGATCTATCGATATTGATTAAAAGAAAGGGAGATGTGATATTCGTGAACTACAACTATATTCTACTTAATAAAAATCTACTAAATAAAACAAACTAATTTTGCATTTGGACTTTCGTAAAGAACGTTGTTAAGCACTAACCGAACGTTCATTCATCATTCAGTCGAAGTCATTTTTGAAAATACGTCCCATAAAGGGTTTTAATAAGAGATATACATTTCTAGATAAGTTCAATAGAATGGATAATAGTTTTTTTTTATATATTCACGCCTATCCCCCGCAGGGGTTGGCAGAGACCACAGAGCTCCATCCGCTGCCTTTCATCGCAGCGAAACGGCTCGTCATTGGTCGCTTTTCGCCCTCGTGAGAATCAGGACGTGACGGGTGGCGAACCACGTCGCCGTCATTTTTGACAAATTAGGTATATTAAATTCGTCTTAGTGAATCCCACGAGCCGCAAGGGAGGATGGAGGTCAGCCCCAGCAGAGCCCTGCATGCTGAGGTAAGGCATCATAGTCCCCGGGGAAGCCCGAACCCAGGACAATCGGCACGCTTGCGACTAGGCTCGCCCCTAGCCACGCATCCATTGGCACGGCAGACCGTGGATTGGCGGAGAGGAAGGGAAAGGATAGAGAAGAAAGGATGGGCAGGAAAGGAAATGCGGACTGGGGGGGTTACCAGACTCAGAATAAACATTTATAAATCCATATAAATATTTATTCCGATGCGGGAATCGAACCCGCGACCATTGACTCCGCGGGCGGAGGGCCCCGTCACTGAGCCAATCGGTCGTCGATAATAGTTATATTCTATAAATTTTAGATTGATATTCCATAAACAGTATTTATAATTGTAAAGTTTATACTAAAGTAGAAGTCATATTGTACAGTTCACGCGAATTAAATCAAGGGTTCAGTTAGTTTTACAATAAATAAAATACTTAACGATTTTAGGATGTTTTGTTCTAATTTTCAGTATACCAACTTTTCACCGGCTTTTAACGCGTTGAATGATGCTAGATCCACAATTACGGCATACTCCGTACACTTCTCGTCCGGTGCACCGTTGCTCGGAATGTCGTAACTCAATTAACTCGAGGAAGTGCGCCGAGCGTTTGGTGTCCTTATATAGTTGCTACGGTTCGGACAATAAAACTGATGTCGTTAGTTTGTACTCCCCTCGTGTTTGGTGCCAGCGGCAACCCTGTATCGGGCTAAATTTGTCTTCGCGTTCCATTATAATTAGAGTCGTGACTCAGGCGCTTTAATAAACGTGCACGTAACTTGCTAGTTACGTACGCACTTGTCGCAATGTGACCTTGGACTGGCATCCTTCAGGACCATTTACAGTACAAGAAAAACTTTTATGGAATTAATTGACCACAAGATATAAATTATCGCGAAAAAGTTTCATTTAAGGTATTCAAAACTAATTTAATTAATGCGAAAAAATATCAAGATTTATAGTTGACACACACACACACACGCACACACACACGCACGCACGCACGCACATACTCGATCACACACACATACTCGATCACACTCATACACAAAACCATTTAAGGACAATATATTTACAGATATTTGTTTTTATTTTTTAGCTTGCGATTTTTACATTATAAATGACAACGCACTTTGCCAAATTCCGTTCCATGCAAAACAAATTTTAATGTTTCTGATTCTTACGGATATACAAACTAAAAGATAACGAAGAGAATTTTGTGTACTTCCTGGCACTGCATGAACTATTTTTTATTACTTTTCTTCACATGGCTATATGTATAAAGCATTAAAATTTAATCTAGGACAATGCGCATTGAAGCTATTGTAGAGCAATAATAATATAAAATCTGTTTACAATATAAGTTGATGGTATATAAATGGCACAACCAATTCGTGAAATTAATTAACAAACAGCGAGTCCGGTCGCGCATCACAGGCTCGGCACCGTAATCAGCGAGGGGACTCACACGATCGTTTTGCTGACCCGGTTCGCGCCTATTAGTAGTAACACACTGCTGTTGATATCCGGATTAGAATCCATAATTCTTAATAAACTTTTGAAATAATTTTAACTTATGTGTGTATATTTTGTTTGTCTGAGGTAATCTTCTTATCTACTAAACCACTTATTGTGGACAAGGATAAAATGTATGTCTACCAAATTTTGATGTGGTACGAGACTAAACGTTTTAACCTGTAATTCTAGTGCAGTAAGAAAGATGTGAGTGGTTTATAAGATACGTATATGTATCTTCATTAACGTGCAAAATTATCTTTCTAATAATAGTGTAATAGTTTTATAATAAGTATATTTGAACTAATAAGCCAATAAAAGACAACCGTTCGAACAATGTTTAGTACCATGTGTTGTAAATTTAAGCTTGTATTATTAGTGAACGGTGCCACCTTTAGCTTAAATTTGAATATAACTGGCTGAAACTATTTAGTTTCCATTAATTAAAATTTATTTTGACCATGACCAACGACGGCTTAGTGGCGGGGTCCTGCGGCCGCGGAGTCAATGGTCGCGGATTCGATCCCCGCATCGGAGTAAATATTTGTATGGATTATAAATATTTATTACGAGTCTGGTAATCCCGCCAATCCGCATTGGACAAGCGTGGTGGGTTTAACGTCCGTTTCTCCAGAAATGGAGAGGCCCGTGCTCAGCAGTGGGACATATATATGGGCTCTAAAAATTAAAATTTATTTTTTCTGTTACAGCGGCACCATTCTTCATTGAGGAGCCACAATTTCAGAACCTGGCTGAAGGCGAGACGGCAGTGATCAACTGTCGAGCGGGAGGTACCCCCGAGCCTCAAATATCATGGGTGCACAACGGAAAACCAATTGAGCAAGCGCCAAATAATCCGCGTCGTCACATCACCTCCAACTCTATCGTCATAAGTGACCTGGTCAAGCAAGACACTGGCAACTACGGCTGCAACGCAACCAACTCTAATGGATATGTGTATAAAGACGTCTACATTAATGTGCAATGTAAGTCATTATCTGTTAATCGCAAACCTTTCTAAATTTTTAGACCTTTTTATTTAGAATATTGTATGGTGGTGGTTCACATACAACCGATATTATTCATTGACTGTACTAATTATTAATAGTAAGTAATTATTAGTAAGTACATTATTAGTAAGTATAGTATATTGCAGACGTTCTCTTTGAAAATATTATTGGAGAGTTAAAAATACAATAACACATAATATAAAGTAAAAATAGTAAATAATTATACCCAGTTTCAGACTGTCTATGCAGTAAATTTTCTTACTTGTTAGGTATATATAAATTAAACTTAAAATTATATTTATCATCGTGATCAAAATTGTAACAGTATATAGAGGAACATTGGTCTTCCCAAGAATTGAGGGGTCTTGCCGTAATCCCCACGCTTGGCGGGTGGATTGGGGATTACAGATTTAAATTTTATATGTGTAATTTACTTGTATTTTATAAATAAAACATGTAATTTAGGTAGATAGTTAAATTAAAATAGGTTATATAGATAATGTATTTAAATATAATTTTAACTATTCAACCGTATGCGCTCCTTGTTTTTATTCCGTGGGGAACCAGCAAATTCGCGTCATTTTTTAAGAACAATAACGTATGGTCATATATCTCAAAGTGAAAATAACTTTTTTATTTATATACATGTTATAAATATAAAATGTAATGCTCCGTAGGTCAATTGCGTATGGTAGTTGGCAAAGCATTCACCAAGGTGCATTGCAAGCATTTTGGGACATGTATTACAAAAGTACGTTGTTTGATGTCTCTTTCTATTATGTAAGACCAAACTCTACAATCTTTAATTTTACGCGTTAGCATTCAAATGAAGCGCCCTATTTAAATGAAACTTTGTATGGATATCAGTGGCTCGGCTTTCTTAGAAATCTTCTTTTAATTGGTGAATCAGTAATTTCACGTATTTTATTTTTCTCATATTTATATATATTTTACTTTGTCAAAAGATAGCAAGAGAGTATTGAAATATATCTATATTGTTTGTGTAAATAAGCGTGGTGAAAGATATCCACTGTTTTTTATACATGATGTCCCAGAAACTAAATCATAGTAAGAGGACAGAGATTAAATAACGAAGATAAAAAAAGTTGGAGTTCAAAGCGTTAAGAACACGATATTTTTTTATAACTTTTTATAGTCTGAGTCGGATACGAGAAATAAACTTTTAATTAACTACATCCCGACTTGTAAGCATGAAAAGTACGTTACGCCTGTCAATTTTAATATTTGATCTATTTGGGTAAACAACACTTACATGACGAACAGTTAAAACTGTCAGTTACAATTAATTGCATGCGAATGTTAGGGTGAACTAAATTGCTCTATAAGTTTAACATATTAAAACAGATTTTACTTTATTTCTCTATTGGAGAATTTTTTTTGTATTTTAAATCATTACTTTGTTTCTAATTTATGGCAATATTCAAATAATTAAGTAAATAGAAGACCTAATGCAAAAAAAATCGGTTAATTATTTGAGAAGTTAGAAATAGGCTATATATTTTTTAAGTAATATTTGTATATAGATTTAGAGTAAAGCCTAAAGATATTTTGGATGTCTGAATGTCTCAATCTACCAATACCAAAACCCCTCCAAAGTAATTTTCACGAAAATCGCTGATGTGAAGTGGAATGACCCGTATGTACTTAGGCAGTCAAGACCCTTAATATTTTTCCCCTTATAAATGGATATTCAAAGGTGATAACATTCGTTAGGGGTTGGCTTCAGTTAGGGTGACCACGTAACAAAAAAACTTGTACAAAACGAAATAACATTTTCGTGTGTTATACGAAAGTTTGATATTGGTTAGGTCCAATTGGTAATAATTTTGCTTTATTTATACACTCCTTTGCAAAAAAGGTCAGTTTTGATTTTCCTACATTATTGGTAATAATTTAACTCTCAAGAGGTTTTAATAGTCAAACTATGTTACTGGCACTTAATAAAGAGTCTGGGTTTGAAAAAAAAATAAATTTCAAATTTGAAACTTTTGTTTTTTAAAAAATTCATCCCTTTTTTAGTTTGTGACTTGTTATTTACTTTTCGCGGGTTTGTTGTTAGAAGGTTATCAGGCAATTTATACTAACTTTTTGTTATTATTAGTAGAATAATTAAGTTTGTCGCAGCATCCTGCCTTATTGTGACTTAAAAGCGACATCGTTGTGTCTATTTCAATGGCAGAAAGCAATAAGAGCTAGTAAAATCATAGTGCTTCTGGAAGAGGGGTGTAGCCAATGTTACGTCTCACAGCAGTTAAACATGAGTCGTTAAACCATCTAAAGAACCTGGACTCGGTACCAAGAGACGGGTTTCGTTCAGAGAAGGCAAATTTCTGGAAGAACACGTTGCACACAACCACAAGATGAACGCTTTTAAGCGACTCAGGCGCTGAAGAACTGCAAATTTAACTGTATAAGGTTCCTCGGCGCGTTACATAGACCTTAAGAAACCTTAAAGAGGTACGAAAAGCACAAGTAATGCTATGGACTGTAAGGAAACTATTAGCTTCTGAACAAATCACCCCTTATGGTGGAGGACCTATTATATTTTGAGCGGGCGTAACTCCCAGCTATCGTACCGAGATAGTACTCATTGTGACTCACTAAATGCGCAGAGGTATATAACCGAAATCCTTTGTCAACGTGTACAACCTGCATTGACTGTAATTGGTGAAGATGCCATTTACATGGATGATAATGCTTTGGGCCCACCGTTCTGGCGACGTAGATGCTTATATGCAATAGGTCGGTATTCGTCGTTTGGACTGGCCAGCGCGGAGCTCCGACCTTAACCCCATTGAGCACGTCTGAGACCTCCTAAAAAGGCGAATATGATCTGTCCAACCATCTCCACTGTGCTCCTGATCTCGGCTGAGAGAAATTTGAGGCACAAAGAAAGGTGTTTGTTTGCGTGACTACCTAAGTTGTCATTGAGAACAAATGTTTGACCGACGGTGGTTTTGATGCGAGACCGATTATTATGTTTATTGTTAATATAAAACATTCCATTAAAGTTAAAAGGGAGGACCCCTTTTGCACTTGACATGAATGTATCATAATGTGTCTTTATCGTGTTTTATGATTATAAATATTTGCCCATGATATCGTTTGTGGAACATTTGTATCAAAAGAACCCTTTCTCCTAATGATCGTCACATCATCTAGTCGGGGGGTGACTCACACTATATTTGCCAAAACGCGGTCTTCACTCCAACGATTGTGTATTCTCCGACAACTAGTGGAACTATGTTGGTGACTTTGGTTCTCCGGCAGATTTTTTCATTCTGAATACTATAATATATAACACAAGAGAAATTCCGAGCATAACCCTCTCCATAGCTCTCTCAGAGACTAAACTACTATGAAGCAGGGGGATGGTTAGTGTCCACGTTTTGGCATTATACGATATAACAAGGGAGACATTCGTGTCGAAGTCTTTCGTCTTCAGGCGCTTTGGTATGGGCGACGAAAGGACGAAGTGACGTAGCTTCCTAAACGCTGCCAAGCCCAAGTGAAATCTTCTATCGGCTCCTTTCTCATATCATCTTTTTCTAATCGCATAATCTTTCCGAGGTAGACACATGTACTTCTGGACAATTTCGAGAGTTTATTACCTGATCTGGAAATTTAAATTAATTATTCTCTTTATACAGCAATTCCACCCGAGATCAAGGAGGGACCCGAAAACCTAACGAAAGTTGACGGTTCAGAGGCAGTGCTTAAGTGCCGTGTGTTCGGTGCACCCAGACCGGTTGTTAAGTGGATGCGAGACGATGTCGATGTTACCGGTGGCAAGTAAGTATCGAAACTGATAACTGGATAATTTTTCTGTTAGATTGTTTCACCCGTCATTGTCATTTTTTTTTATAAACGCTATATAAATCTTGTCACTTTTTTTTATAAAACCTATTGAGTTGCTGGCCAATTGGCTCTGTGGCAGCGCTCTTTGCCCGCGGAGTCAATGGTCGCAGGTTCGATCCCCGCATCGGAATAAATTTGTGTATGGATTACAAATATTTATTCTGAGTCTGGTAACCCCGCTAATCCGCATTGAACAAGCGTGGTAGGTTAACGTCCATTCCTCCAGAAGTGGAGAGACCCGTGTTCAGCAGTGCAGCAGCAGACATATATGGGCTGTTAAAAAAATTGGGCTAGAAAGTAATTTCGGGTTTTTAATGAAATAAAACTTAAATTTTATATACAAAAAGTGAACTTTAGTCAGTCAAATATCTTCTATTATGTTCGATGACCTTTTGCCATCTTTCTGGTAACTTAATGATCCCGTACTCATAGAATTTCTGATCTGGTGCAATTTGAGGTCATCGTTATAATTGAATTTCTTACCATTTCAGAAGTTTTATAAACTTTAGAATAAATAGTGAAAATAATCGGATGGTGCAAGGTCGGGGCTGTACGGGGTATGCAACGTCACTTCCTAACCAAGCTCCAATAGTTTCGTACGTGTTGTTAAAGATGAAAGGCCTCGCATGGTCGTGGTGGAACACGATTCCTTTGCGATTTGCCAATTCTGGCCTTTTCTCTTTGATTGCTGCCTCCAGTTTCACAATTAAACATCTAAGTTGATCGTTCGGTTGTTTGGAAGCAGCTCAAATACACATCACCTTTGTAATCCCACCAGATTGACAGCATGATCTTTTTTGATGCACCTTAGCTTTTGATATGGTTTGTGGTGGTTCATCATGCTTGGACCATGATCGTTTTCGATTAACGTTATTGTAGACGATCCATTTTTCATCGCCAATGATAATTCATTTGAAAAAAGAGTCGATTTCATTACGTTTTAAATGCGTATCACAAACATTGTTGTGTTAGGTGAATTTCTTTCAGTTCGTGCGGAATCCAAATATGATCTTCTTAACCAAGTCCAAGACGTCTAATTGTTGTTTTGCAATCTCTGGCGCAGTTTTGTGACGATTCCATTCAATTATCGCTTTCATTTTGTTATTATCAACTTCAGATGGTCGACTAGAACGTTGGTCATCTTTCAGTGAGAAATCTCCAAAACGAAATTTTAAACCAATTCTGACACGTGCGTTCTGTTAAACAATCAACACCATAAACTTCACACATTTTTTTGTGAACCTCGGCCGCTTTTTTGCTTTTTTGAAAATAAAAAGTAAAATGTGTCGAAAACGCTCATTTTTAGCACTCCATTTTATAACTGACCGTAAACCTAACAGTTTTAAACAAAATTACACGGAATTGGTTTCATAACGATCCAAAGGTATCAACTACCAAATCTTAAAAGAAAAAAAAACTAACATTGAAAAATGAATAACGAACCAAACATAACGCCAACTAATGGTGCAAACCGAAATTTCTTTCTTGCCAACCCAAAATATAAACGACTTTTCTAGTTAAATGAATGTTTTGTAAAGTCAAACTTATGTTTAGTGAAGCAACTTTTCTTGCTCAGAAATTATTAATAGCTGCTTACAATTATTATTATTAAATAAACAAATAAATTTTTTTCAGTGTATGCATCAAAATTTGTAGCAAAGTGTTATAATTGCAGATACAACATAACTACCGAGGGCGATCTTGTGATACGCGGCGTTTCGTATACCGATGTCGGCACATATCAGTGTTACGCTAAGAACAAGTTCGGAGAGAAATCTGCTTACGGATCGCTCACTGTCAAAAGTATTGGTTTTTTCCTTTGAATTTTAGACTACTTGATATATATAATGGAAAATAAATGTGATTGGCTTCTAACGTACTTTTAAGGTTAGAGTATATCAACAATAAACTAATGTCATTAAAGGTTGTCAGTACGTCAGTCATATTGGCAATATTGACTAACAGTGTTGCCAACAAATACGTACATTTACACAATCGCATCTGATTTCCATTCCACTGGAATGCATAGGGGAAAGACGGGTGTGTGTATCTATCTACCTGGTTTTTTCGCGTGCGCTTGTACGCTTTATTATATAGGGATGGCAGCCGTAGGACGTAGGGTTAGGATTTGTAATCAGAAATAAAACTGATTACAAACAGGGGCATTGCATCACAAACAAGTTTAGTGACTTCACAATATTGCCTTGAAAGGTTGCTTTAAGGTCCTTAAGTGGTGTAATCTTACTTTTTCATGGAATAGGAAGGCAAGCGAGCAGGCGTGTCATCTGATGGAAAGCAATCAACGCCGTCTATAGACATCCGCAGTGCCATAGGCATTGCAAAAGCGATGCCGGCCTTTATGGAAAGTGGCTTACGAAGGCTTGTTTCTTGAAGGTTCCAATGTCGTATCAGTTGGGAAACACTGTTGGAGATAGCTGGTTCCACAGGGTAGTGGTGCGTAGAAAGAAGTTTCTAGAAAAACGCACCGTATTGGATCGCCACTCACTCAGACGGTGGGGATGAAACTTTTCCTTGTATTTATATAATACATTACCACGAGTGATAATCGTGGCAAAATTATCTAAACTTTCAATGAATTTCCCAGGGCGTACCGTAATAACGGACAAGCCGGAACACTACGAGGTGGCGGCCGGCTCATCGGCGACATTCCGCTGCAACGCCCACGCGGATGACTCGCTTCCCCTGGAAATCATCTGGTTGAATGACGGACAGCCTATCGACCTGGACAATCAGCCACGCTTCCGCGTTACAAACGACTACTCCCTACTCATTTCCGATACCAGCGAGCTCGATTCTGGAGAATACACTTGTATTGCCCGGACTCCAATCGACGAAGCACGTGCTCAAGCCACTTTAACCGTCCAGGGTATGTGTAAATCATTTTTGATTAAATTCTTTTATTACCTTAACGGTCCGGAAGTAATTCGAAGATATTCGAAGATATAAAAATTTATTAAATATATATAATTTAGGGTAAAAAAACAACAAATTGATTTAAAGTAAATAAGCAAGAAAAATGCCATGCCGCTTATATGCCGCCAGCATCGGTCCGCTAAGGGTTAAAATGTGTTTATTTAAATATTAGGTGGGGGAAGAAGTCTTTTCCCGAATAGTATTTATAAACTTGCAATAAAATTTCTTTGGCACGGGCTAGTTTTGGCGTCATTAAAAAGGTTACTTTTTAAAAAAGAAACAAATTAATAAAATGTCCAGCTATTTTCATTTCTTTTTGTCAAAATAAGTGAATCTAATGAAGAAGAAATTCAATATATGTATTTAAAAAATGTATTACAAAAAAGGAAAAAATGCTACGCAAACTGTAAAAAATGTTTGTGATAAAGATTTATGGACCTAGTGCAATGTCAGTAAAAGTAGCGCAGTAGGTTTAAGCGTTTTCAATCCGGGAATTTTGATGTCAAAGATGTAGCTCGATTTGGTCGCCCTGTTACGGCTAAAATGTACGATATTTTTGTGGAAAAAAAGAGGAGTAAGATCTGCATATCAGTAGTTATGATGTGGCTATAGAACTGAAAATTGACCACAAAACGGTTTTGACGCATTTGAAAAGAGTTGAGTATACAAAAAAGGCCAATAAGCCACACAAGCTCACTGAAAGAAATTTAATGAACCGTGTATTCATTTGCAATTATTTAGAGACGTTATGAAACCGAATCGTTTTAAAGCCAATTCCGCCAATTCCTTTATTCAGCGCGCAGACTATAGATAAATTCTACAAACTTAGGAGAATTTTATATTACCTAGTAAACTATTGGCGATGGTAATAAAGCAACCCTGGGTAACTACAGTAAATAGCTTTCCATTATTTTTGCAGGAATGAGGACTTCTGGTATTTGCCATGGTTTAAATTTGATTAAAAAAATAAATAAATATTATGAAATAATCGGTAATAACTTTTTTAATGGGAGTCTTTTGAAACTACTAGATCATTATTATTTTTATAATTATGCATTTATTTTAGTTTTATTTTTATTATATATAATATCAAATGTTCAATTCTGTTTCCTATTCTTACTGGTCTTTCATTCTTCAGTTTCATTCACATGATAGTAAGAAAATAATATCATCAATGATTTGTTCATTACAAAATTGAACGAAGATATCACTGAGAATAGAAGTAGTCTCTGAAAGTTTAGTTCTCTGAAAGAAAGGCAACAAATTAATTCTTAATTTGATATTGTTTATAGATAAGCCGAACGCACCTGCTTTAGACGGCGTAGAGTGTCATGAGAAGGTGGCCACTTTACGTTGGCACTCAATGGGTGACAATCGTGCACCCATTCTTCGCTTCTCCATCCAGTATAACACCAGTTTTACTCCGGACGCGTGGGAAACTGCAAGTGATAGTGTGCCAGCTATAGATACCTCATGGGCTGTTGAACTTAGTCCTTGGGCTAATTATACGTTCCGCGTCCTTGCATGGAACAAAATTGGACCTTCGCCCCCCTCACAGCATTCGGACGTATGCACCACACAGCCGGATGTGCCATACAAAAACCCTGATAATGTAGAGGGCAAGGGACGAGACCCAACTAATATGGTCATCTCATGGTCGGTAAGTAGAGAGTGTGATGATGATGATGATGATGATTGATTCGAAGATGTTAATGCTGGTAGCCTATTGGCTTTAACAGCTTTATCGTATTCAGGGCCCGCGGGCTGAAAGCCCGCGGGCTAGTAAAATATAATTGGGAATCTGCGCAAATCGCAGACTCCATCGGCCTGATGCCGTGTCGGAGGTACACATATGTGTGTGTGCTGATTTTAAACTCGTCATGATTCTACGTTAAACATGTAGGGGAGGTTGAACTTTAGTAACTATAGTCTCTATTAGTCCCATAGACCC
>JASFAT010002516.1:0-105365 GCA_031353405.1 Baronia brevicornis | reverse complement strand
GGAAACCAAAGAGATTGGACATTTCAATAGAGCAAGCCGAGCGTCAATTGTTTTGTGAAATATCCAAACGCTATCTATTGGCTGTACACTGGTGTCTTCATATTAATGTACAAATCAATACATAGATAAACTAATGGTTTTTATGGATATTAAGTTATGATATGCATTAGTTCGGTTCTTAACAAATTTTGATGATCAAAATTTGTTAAGAACCGAAATTTTATCACTGGTTTTTCGACCTTATATATATTCTTTTTAGTCGCCCATACCACAAAGTCTGAAGACAAAAGTCTTCAACCAGTGCGTCCTGCTCGTACTCTCTTACAGTGCCGAAACGTGGACACTGACGGTCCGTCTCCTCGACAAGCTCAAAGTCGTTCAGAGGGCTATGGAGAGAGCTATGCTCGGGTTTTCTTGGTGGACAGAATTCGAAATGAAGAAATTCGCCGGAGAACCAGAGTCGCCGACATAGCTCTTCAAGTTAGCAGACTGAAGTGGCAATGGGCTGGACACGTTTGTCGGAGAACCGACAATCGTTGGAGTAGACGAGTGCTGGAGTGGAGACCGTGACTCGGCAAACGTAGTGTGGGACGCCCTCCTGCTAGATGGAGCGACGATCTGCGCAAGGCGCCTGGCAGAGACTGGATGCGTGTAGCCGAAGATCGGGCTAGGTGGCGCGCCTTAGGTGAGGCCTATGTCCAACAGTGGACGGCCCGGGGGGTGATATTGATATTCTTTTTCCAGTTTCGTTAATCTTTTACATCTGATTTCTTTATAATCAATTACTACTTTGTTTCTGATGTATAATAAAGAATATATTTAATATAATTTTAAAATAAAAATAAAATATTGTAGGTACCTCAAACGAGAAACAGCATTTAACATGTTTTATATCTCCTATTTTTATTTGTAATTTTGTTCTTCTCTTTTTCTTTGATTGAATCTCATTACAACTGTTATGCCAAGTAAAATATATTCACATTAAATCACTTGAAAGAAAACTATTGAATTCATTACGTTACGTCTTGATAAAATTGTGGCCATTTTACCAAAACCTTCTATGGACTTTTTCATTTAAAAAGTCACGATACACGCATTTATTTCATATCATTTCTCATATACGCCTTAATCGAACTGTATTGTATAATACACCACCACAATTAAACAATAGAACTGATAATAATATAAGATTATTAAAATGAAATAAAACACCTCACTGATGTAAGTTGACAGGATTCTAATTCTTCTTTACACATTCATGGACTATTATACATATGTAAACAAACATATAAATACCAATAAACATAAATAAATAATGTATATCTATGTCTATTTATATTTATGTGTATTTAGTTTCGCAATATTGTTTTCTAATAGACGTCCGTGCTTGAAGAAATATAAAGGCTTTGACTTTGAGTCAAGTCAGAAGTTTTCAAGTGTCTTGTAGACACTTTCTGTCAGCGATGCCGCTAGCTCGACAAAGCTTTAGCTGATCTTCAAGAGTGTGAAGGTCGTTTTATTTAAAGATAAGAGCTTACTTGAAACCAAATTAACAATCGCAAACAAACGATATTGTTATAACAATTTATAAGCGGTAGAGCCACGCTGCAGACGAATACTTTGTGAATGGCATAATATTGTTTGTAGCAAGAATGGGCCAGCTCTGCCAGGGACACTCACACAGAAGACACTCACACAGAAGACCGGCGTCTGATTGGTAGCTTAGCTACCGCGCTTAGTACGGTGAGTGGCGGAGTTCCGGAGGCCCAACACCCTCCCTTCTCTCTCTATCCCCCTCCCCTCCCTCTATTCCCTTTCCTTTATCCCCTTCCTCTCCCTTTATCCCCTCCCTCTTCCGTCTATCCCCTCCTCTTCCCATTCCCGCTCCCATAATGACACTTTTCTTAAAAGCAACGCTTCTGCACTGCCTATTGCGTTGCAGATGTCTATGGGCGGCGTTGATTGCTTTCCATCAGGTGAAACGCCTGCTCGTTTGCCTTCCTATCCCATAAAAAAGAAGTATATTTTTATCATGCTATTTTCATGACTAACTCAATACTAGTGGAATATAAGACGATCTTAGCCGATATAATATTATATCGGCTAAGATCGTCTTATATACCGCTGGAAATATTTTTTTCCACAACAAATATCGACGCAAAAAATCCAAAACGTAATAAGCGACAAAATGAAAATTACCACCATAGGATTTTTTGAAAAAAAAAATTTTATCTGATCACTCAAAAGCAGTCAGTTTCAACGCTGTATAAAAAAATTGTCTATTAGTTGCAGAGCTGTAAGTCTCGGACCATTCGACGTAGTATTTTTTTCTGATCCGTATATGCATTAATTTTTTTGATATCTGTATCATTTACAGCGTTTTCGCTTTTTTGTGTAAGATACGTACGTAATTGCTTCAGGGGCCAATTCATCTTTTTCGGACTCCGCAATATGTTCCGTCTTTTACATTTATAAGATCTCTAATACGATTCAATACGGAAGTTCCTTTTCGAAACTTTTTTCACGCATTAATCTTCTCTGAAACCCTGAGGAGCGTTTCAAGGAATTGTCGATGTAATTCCAATATCACATAACAACATAGAAAAGATTCATCCCCACCATCTGGATGAGTGGCGATCCACTACTGTGCGGAAGATAACCGTTAAAGACACTTAATTAACTTCCGTAGAGTCTACTATAATGTGTATTTGGTGTTGTGTATAGTGGTTGGTGGGTGGAGAGTTGCTGACGGCCGTTTTTCGGTAAGTTTTATTTTAAGTTCCAGGTAAATTCACTTCATCCAGTAGTAAAACACACATTATTAATTTTCTTTTGTTATTTGCTTGTCGCGGATCTTAGCTGAGTAAAGGTTTGGACTGTCCACATAGTTTCTCTCATTGTTAAGTAGATTCCATTTAACGTTCAGACCCAGTATTTATAACACTCGAGACATCGAGATATCGAGACATCGATGCGGTCACAGCCGCCCGCGCCGGTATATCAGCGCTGTGTCGCGAGGCGGCCATTTTGAAATCAATTCTGATTCAACAGCGCTCGTGTTCACACGTATACTCTCTCTGAGAATCGTTTTCTTTACTTTGTATATTGTACTATAGCAAACTATTAAATATATCTAAAATTAAACTATACAGTCCACTTAATTAACCCCTAAGCTAAACACTCGGCTAAAAGGAAGCGGAATATACCATCGCATTACCCTAACATACCCTACCCCGTTGATGTAAAAGCGGCATTCGGTCACATTTTCCCCGGCGACCCCATTGTTCTCCCGGCTTTTAATTAATATACCCAGACGAAGCATTCGAAGTGCGGTCTTTATGAAATTGAAAAAGGAAGATTTTTTTTTCTTAAAAAAGGGAAGCTTATTTAAGCATTGTTTACAGGACGGCATCAAAAGAAATACTTTTAACAGAGAAATTTTCTTCACTTCTCGTAAAACTTCGTACGGTTTCCACGGTAAGAAGCTTATTGTAAGTAGATAGAAGACAATCCCACTACCTCTCATGGCCCCACCGACACTAGGTCATACGGGCCGAAGCACGGGAGATGCGTGCGGTAGTTGCAAAGGGCTCTTTCTCACACCCATTTCTTGACTCCCTACAAATCTATCTGTTCCAGTCCCTTATCTTTTTTATCCATTCCCCCTTACGGAGCCGATAACAATTACGCCTTCGTTGCCGGGTATCCCTACTAGCTACTCCGACCTGCAGCGTCTATCATGCCACCCATGCGAGAACCCTAGTAACGCAGTGAATTTCTCCGCCGTGCTCTCTCCGCGTGCGTATAAGTAAAAACTTACTTTACTAAGATCCGCGAACGCAAACCAGAAAAATAATATTGTTTGTTTGCGACGAACTGTATAGAGAAATACTTACCTAGAAACGGCCGTCGGCAAATAAGCCAACACCTCGCCATGGTCACTAACGTTGACAACATGAAACAAACAATACCACTTCAATAGAGTTAACGAATTAATTGAAGTTAAAATATTGTTAATATCGTACGTGTTATTACATATTTTCGATATCAAAATGTACCAATTAAAACGATCACTCCGTGATATCTTTGGCAGCCGGTAGATCGAGAAATTATTATCCTTATATATTTTTACATTTATTATTTATTTAATTTTATAGTATTTCATTATTATATAAGTATAAGTAACCCTATTGTCAAAATGTAGCCATGCTGTGCGCAAATTTAAAGAGTTATTAAAGTCCGGGCGTTGTTAAGTTTATATTATATTTTATTATTTAAGACTGCAACTTGTTTTTGTGTCTAATAAACAAATATTCTTAAGTTTTTAACAACCATCAAATTTATAACCATCCTCGCAAAATTTAAATTATTCTGAAGGCAAAGTTGAAAGAAATCCTTTCATTTGTATCTTTCTGTTTGTCTCTATTATTTATTTAAAGAATTGTAAAGAAGAAATTCGCAAAGCAATGCTAACGAGTGCAGTGTAGCCAGATTCGTTGGCGCCTTGTCACTTCTAGTCGGCGAACTTTGCCTTTGCCTGCTCAGATCCGTGTTGTGAAGCTGAAGGTTTGTTGGCAACTCATTTAGCGAACGGAGCACTCTCGTAGGCCGGGGACTTATACAGGTACGCCGTAGCTTTATTATTTAAAATGGAAGCGGACAAGTAACTGGGTCGTTCTTTGATACAGCACAGATAAATGTTCTATTGCTTTTACAATGAACACCGCCTTAGCTTCATTAAGGCTACGAAGTTGACGCAAACAGAGAAAATGTATTACAATATTTTATAATACCTTTATGTTTTCAAATTTGATACTTTTTAAAATTACTGAATAACTTTGATCGTAAATCGTAATTAAGAAACGATAACAGTTTTATGAAGATTTCTTCCTCTTTTCCCTTCTCTTCTCTTCTTTTCTTGGCTTTTTCTTCTATACTCTTCTCTCCTCTCCATTATTCGCCGCTCATATCACAAAAGTTTTGTCTCTCTTCTTCATTTGGTTGTGAACTGGTTTGGTTTGGTTTGATTTATATCAACACTCAGTTTAAATGAATCAAAGAAAATATCAAACCAATTTCTTAAGCTTATGGTCATAACATAACTTTTTCATTATTGCCAGTAACACTAAATAATTAATTGTAATTAATTAATTTATTAATTGTAAGACTCAAAGGGTATTAATTGTAAGATGACAAGGTTCTCCGACAAATCAAAGCAAAAAACGTGTACTTTTGCAGTTGTTTACCTGGGTCATAACATGAGACATGACAGGTACTAGTTGCTGCAACTGAGCATGATGGGCAAAAGTCGGGGGCAAAAACAAGTTGGTTGAAAAAGAAAGACTTGGTTACGTCATATATATATATATATATATATATATATATATATATATATATATATATATATATATATATATATATATATATATATATATATATATATGAAACTCTATATAATGACCCTCAAGGGACTGTGCATATTTTGACGTTATAGAGAGTTGTCGTTAAATGGAGAGAAGAAAAATCTGTATTAGAAAAAGAAAAAGTTTATTTCAGACTAGTGTTAGTAATTACATAAAAAACAATTCTTATTTGATCGCTATTGAGTATAGTCTGTTATTTTTGTCTGACGTCTTTTGCTGCACCAGTAATTTTGTTGTATTTTTTTAATTATTTTATTCATATCTTGCGATATTGAGGCATCTTGGTGATAAAGAAAGTACTTTTCCAATAATTTAGCTGCTTCCAGAGCTTCTTTAATGCTCGGCGGAGGCTCAGGCTCATCCATCTCATCTTCTTCATCTCCTTGTTCTTGATACTCGGTTTTTCTCACCGAGTTTATTACGGGCTAGGATAATAAAGCGACAAAAGAACGTACACAGCTGCGCAGTTTTTACTAATTTTGGCAACTTAAAAAGTACTTTATATTATTAAATTGCTGTCGTTATTGAGAGTGGGTGTAATGCTATATAGAGTGTATCATTGTATGGGAAACAAGCTAAACCAACCAAAGCCGAGTGATATCGACGCTTTAGGGAGTTTGTCGTTAAATCGAGTGACGTTACATGGAGGTTACACTGTATATGTATATATATAGTATAATATATATATATATATATATATATATATATATATATATATATATATATATATATATATATATATATATATATATATATATATATATATATATATATATATATATATATATATATATATATATATATATATATATGTGTGTGTGTGTGTGTGTGTGTGTGTATTTTAGTTATCCAAACGTTGAACTGTATTTACTCGTTAATTGGTAAACTTTAACCACAGGTAAGCAATTCGCGTTGCATGTTATGTTCATTAATGCACGAACGATAGCAGGATAAGTTCGCCGCTGCAAGGCGAAATTGACTTGAACCGACCAAAATTACTAAAATTACAGCTAAAAGCGTTCACAAGTTGCCTAATATAGCGGTGTATGCTCTAATAGATAAGCGGAAAGCGATTTTCAAAAGAAATAATTAAATAAAAAATCAAATTTTACTTAATATTTCAGGGGGTGTGTATGACGTGACTATATGCAGTGTTTTACTGGCTTAAAATTCGAGGCTTTTATGAGTGTTTGAAAGTCTAACTATCAAAATATCAGACCAAAAACAGCCTGGTTACGGTAGAAGCCAAGCAAAGTATCCACATTTCTTATCCATAAATATAATAACTTGCTTGCTTAGGTACTATCCTATTTTATGTAATAAAATGTATTTTACTTCAGTCAGTCAGTATTATCTAAGAAGCGATTAAGGTGACTTTTCCAAGCTTCTCAGAAATATTAAAAATTTATCATATGTTTGTCATAATAAGTAAAGATTAAAATTGAGCTCAGAAAAAAAATAAATGAGATGGCGTAATAATTAACATTATTAAAATTCACTTATTTGTTTAATAACTTATTTTTTAATAAATGTGAATAATTAATGATTAGTATATGTTTTAAATATTTTATATTTAAACGCCCGTCGCCTGTGGCTTACAACGAAACTAGTTTTATCTCTGCACTCTAAAACTTCTGTACAACTAACAATAATGATCCTTTGACATGTTTGAGTATGTTTCGAAAAGTTATTAAAACTTGTCACAAAAGGTAAGCGAACATGTTTTATTGCTAGATATAGAATAATTATCAAAATCGTATTCGGTCAAATAATTTGTATTTATATTAAATTATTTTATGCCGTAAGTTATCGTCAGAATCGGATCGGTTTCTTAACAATGTGTGTTTTCTATGGGAGGGGTGTTAGCCCTCCGCAAAAGCCCCAGATGCTGGAGGACCGCATTCTACTTAGGTTCGTGAGTTCATCGAATTTAATGTTTTAATATTACATAAATTTATATAACACCCAATGTTTAAAACATTTTACATACTAGAAATGTATACACGGAATTACACTACACCTCCAAAAATAGGCTTAAATTGTGACTAATGCTCACCGATTTTGTTGGCTGGGCCATGTAAAGTATTTATTTAATACTTTATTGTACACAAAACAGGAAATACAAGAATTAAAAGGAAAGAAGATGTACAAGGGCGAGCTTAACTCAAAATTGAGTTTTCTTCCAGCAAACCCAGGAGTGAAAGAGAGATAAGATAAGCTGTGAGGATAGAAATAAGTGTACAACAACAAAATATAATAATAATATACATAACAATACATACTATATAAAACCATACATATATAAACATATAAATACTAATAATATATAATATAATACTATATAAATAAGAAAGTAATTCAATATACAAATTAATTTCAAAATTATAGCATAAAAAGCATAAAAAAATGTTATCGAATATTTGGAAACAGTATTACTAATATTGTGAATTTATATTAATAAAGTAATATGTATATATGAACGTTAAATTGTTATGTATGAACTCGAAACCCCCACCGAAGTAAGTTCCTGACTACGTCCTCTCAGAACGTATTAATAATGAATCAGGTAAACATCCTTTATTTGATTTCTATGTAGACTCATATACAATAACGTGCTTTGAAGTTTTATTAAAAAGCTGGGATATATACGGACTTTAATAAAAAAGTTCAGTCAAACTTTATAAGGGGTCGCAAAAAATTTAATCGTTACCCTTGTTCTATTCGGGAAGCGAGCGCGTATTTTATTTCCCCAATTTTTGCCTGTGTACCGCGTTGGCAAAAAGGCATCGAAACAGGGCAACCCGGATTGGCCTGGTTAATCTACCAGAAAATGAAATTTTTCTCCTTGTGCCCGTGATAATATCAAGACGAATTTCAGGAAATTAACCTCCCAACTCTCTGATATATAACATATCTACAACCATTACACTAGTGAATTATACTAATACAAAATTTGTTCGAAATCGACTTAATAATGACCAAATCGACATGTTTTTTAAAGAGCAGTAGAATCACTTGCTGGCACTTATATTATGTGTATAAATGTGTGTGTGTGTGTGGAACATAAGTGCCAGAAAGTGATTCTACTGCCTTATAAAACACATGTCGATTTGGTTCTTACTCAGTAATTTTAATGCATTTTTTAATTTTCCTCTTTCAATATTTCTTGCCCAGAGATAATCCCATGAATTCGTTATATACTTTTGGGTCAATGTAACAAAAAAAGATGGATGTTATTTTATGTTTTTATAATTTGAATTAATTTGTAATTTAATATAAAATTGAATCGTGTATTTCTGTTTCTTTACTCGTAACACGCCTCCAAGTTTGAACTAGATTTCCTTGTTTATAATATATAATTTAAATCCTTTCTAGTGGAAACTATGCCTCATCAGAAAGTTTATCCGCAGCTTCGCTCCAAGCGGTTTGATTACTTTTCAAGTTTCAACCTTCGTTCCTTTGTTATAATATTATTCAACAAAGTAAATACGAAGCACTGCTATTAGCACCACACAAATAAATGTATCGACGCAAAAAAGCGAAAACGTAGTAAATCGCAAAATGAAAACTCATCATCACAGCCTAAAAACTTTTGAGATTTCGTACATACATACGGGGACATCCGGTGTGGATGTCCCACAGGTGTGTTGGACTGAGCCTCGGAGATAAATCTCACTGCTTGCGCTACAACTCAAAGGGGCGAAACTCCTAGATGCCGCTGTTCCTAGCGGTTTTTGGGTGTCTTTAACGACTTCGCGTCATTAAAATGTGGCTAAACCTATTCCTAAGTTGGGTCTGTTGTTGGCCCTCCCCCTGGCGGGAGTGAGGCGGCGACAGAAGGATTAAGATTTTGGAAAAAATTTGTATCTGATCACTCAAAAATAGTCAGTTTTAGCGCTGTACAAAATTTTCTATTAGTCGTAGAGCTGTGAGAGTCAGAGAGTATTTTTTATATTTATTTATGTATCTTGTTTAAATTTTAAATCATTAGTTAAATACATTATTATCTATCTAATACTTTATTGTACACAAAACAGGAAATACAAGAATTAGAAGGAAAGAAGATGTACAAGGGCGAGCTTAACTCAAAATTGAGTTTTCTTCCAGCAAACCCAGGAGTGAAAGAGAGACAAAATAAGCTATGAGGATAGAAATAAGTGTACAACAACAAAATATAATAATAATATACATTACACTACATACTATATAAAACCATACTTATTTAAACATATAAATACTAATAATATATAATATTATTATATATTATTATTAAATTCATTCATTCAAGTTCAATCACATTTTTTAAACTTGTAGTGGATGACGTTTGATGTTAATACATTTTTTTCAAATATTAATTCATTCTTCAACTTCTAAGAGTGCCTCTCCGACTTGCAAAGGTTGGCAAATTAATTCATCACAACTTTCCTCCTCCTTCGCGAAGTACAGTGGTTCTGGAGCACTCGCTATGTTGTTGTGGTGTGTTGTTGTGGAGTGGTTGGGAGGGAAAGAGTTGCCGACGACCGTAAGATTTATTTATTTATTTATTAAATAATCCAACAGTTTCATTACACAACTTCTTACTTAAAAATAATATAACAAGCAATAAAAACCAATATAGGATTACACAGTTTGGGCTTAAATATATTACTTTTACAAACTAGAAGACATATCAAATATTAAAAAAAATTAAGTTGAGAATCTAATCTTGTGAGTAGATGTGTATGTGTGTGTGTATGTCTGTATGTGTATGTGCGTGTGTGTGTGTGTGTTTGTGAGTGTGTGCGATTTAGTTTACTGCATCTTTACTTTTGAGTGTTTTTCTAAAAGTCCTTTTTGACATGCTGAACAAATCTATATCTGAATAAGACTCATTATATGTGTTGACTAGTTTGAGTTTAGTTTGAGTTTCCCGTAAATCCACTTCTTCCAGTAGAAAACATACATTATTATTTTTCTGCTTTTATTATAGTTTGCTTGTCGTGGATCTTAGCTAAGTAAAAGTTCTGACTGTCCACACAACAAGAATTCTAGTAATATTAATAAACATTACTAGTCTTCTTTTAAAACATAATCCCTACAACAATTGACAGACGTTCATTTATAGAAGCTTCTTACATCGGAACGTTTATATGTTTTGCGATATTTTTTACTGATATTGCCCAAACAGTCTCAAGGGAGTCTGATGAAAGATGGATAATGGATTAATTTATCATTCAGATGATTTATTGAAAGAAAGAAAATATGTATGACGTTTTGTTATATTAATGTGAAATTACAACAAAAAACAATTGAGTTTTTGTTGGAAAAAAAAATTGAATAATGATATATAAGGGGTGTCCGAAGGGAGTATGTGGTTATCAACATTAATTTTTACTTTCAAACTACGAATATTCGACCATATTTATAATAGGTTTTAGATTGAAAAATCCTTATTTTAAAACCAGTAGTTAAGGCTAAAAATGTAATTATGTTAACGGACATTCTTTATATATTACTAGAAGTGGATATCACACACTTAAGCTTGAATTCATAAACAACGTTACTAGTCTACGTGTCACGTTAATCTCTATCCCGCTCTTTGTATAAAGCCATAGACACACTGAGACAGGAGTTGGGATACAAGGCGGTCTTAATGAAATTATATATGCAACTTGCGACAGTAAAAAAGAAGTTAGTAAACTGCTTTTCCAACAACCTCCTCAGCACATTGGCTGTAAAGCTAGACAGTCCCCTCTGGAGGTGTTGGAATGGTGCACACGTGGCTGCAGTGGTTGCGAGGCAAGATTAAGACTATTTTTATTTCCGAAATAACTAACTAACTAACGTAGGTTTTAATATGTTAATGTAATTTTGCTCTTAAAATTAAAATTTGTAAAATCGCACATTAATTTAATATAAAATAAAATGTAAAATTAAATTATCTCATTACTGTTTTAAAATTATTATAGACATATATTATTATTCTCAAATTTGTAATGGTTTATTAATGTATTATATTTTAATGTTTTTTAAATGTAAAATATATTTTTATAAAATTTTGTAATTTTACGAACACTAGATTATAAGAAAGATTGTTACTAACGATATATGGGCTAGTCCTGAAATAAAGTTTTATTATTATATTATTATTATTATTATTAAAAAAAGATGTAGGCTTATTTTTTATGAGATAAGAAGCCAAACGAGCAGGCATGCCACCTGATGGAAAGCAATCAACGCCGCCCACAGACATCCGCAGTGCCATAAGTATTCCTGCTGGCCTTTAAGAAATGCGTAAGCTTGTTGTTTTGAAGGTTCTTATGCTTTTTAGGATACTAAAAAAAGGCTATACGTATTTTTAACGACGGTTGGCAAACTTCTATTATGATAATGATATTGTAGATTTCATTAAATTCTATAATCAGTGTTAACTGTCTTTATCACGATACATTTCTTAGTAAGATTTTTGTCTTTCAACGCTTTCTTTATGTACTGTAAAGCACAGGCCTTCTCACTGTCGGGAAATTGACTTAAATTACACATGTTCAAGGTGGATTTACTGGACACCCCGTGGATGACTCGGAATAAATATCTTTAGACTATACATATAATTAACTCAATGGTTTTTTTTAATGGGATAAGAAGGCAAACGAACAGACATGTCACCTGATGGAAAGTCATCAACGCCGCCCAAAAACATCCGCAGTGTCATAGGCAAGTGCAGAAGCGTTGCTGGCGTTTAAAGAAAGTGTCATTATGAGAAGGAGGAGGGTTAAGTCTCCGGAACTCAACCGTACATCGTACGAAGCGCGATAGCTAAGCTACCACTCAGACGCCGGTTTTCTGCGGGAGTGTGGTACTTCCCCGGGCGAGCCGGCCCAATCATGCTACAGACAAATAATATGCCATTCTTAACAAAGTATTCGTCTGCAGTGTGGGTCTACCACTACAATATATGAATCAAAATAGCGATCATTGGCTCTTAAAGGGATAACTTCACCACCAAGTCGGTTAAGTCGTTCAATTTCATTTGCATTCCTATCCCATAAAAAATAAAAAGATCACCCGCTTTTTTATTTGTACATCTAGGTCAGTTATAAATTGAAATGTAAGTATGTAAAGATTCATGATCTCAAGTATCAGTATATTATGTATCTTCAAAATATCAACATTTTTTGAATCTGCAAAATACCCACATTTTATGTATCTGCAAAATACCCACGTATTATGTATCTGCAAAATACCTACATATTATATATCTGCAAAATACCCACATTTTATGTATCTACAAAATACCCACATTTTATATATCTGCGAAACACCCACGTTTTATATATTGTATTTTTCTTTACACTTTCTAAAGGTAAATACATAAAATGTGGGTATTTTGATGATAAATTAAATATTGGTACTTTGGCGATACATAAAATCGGAGTGACAGGTAGATATATAATATGTGTGGGTATTATATGTGTATATGCCATCAAACACTCTGTAGACCGCACTTGAATCTCGGAAACTTAGCTAGCGTGACATAGTAGTATAACGTTAGTGACACTCCAGTTGCTGCACGAGGGATCCTCGCCAAGCACTGTTTGCGATGACAAAGTTCGCATCTTTACTCATGAATATGCAGAATCTCATCTATAGTAATAATATCGAAATCTATTCAATGTTAAGCATATTCTTTATAAGCCTCAATAATATAATATGTTGATAGTTTATTGAAAATATTCCATAGTATATACTATCTTTCTTTGGGCACCTATCTCTGCGCGATAACGCCTGTATCGAGCGTCAGGTAGTGCAGGGAAAAATGGAAGGGACCCGAGCGCGTGGCAGATTTCCAATGCGTTTTTTTTCTTATTTTACTTCTAAAAGTTGTTTAAAAGCCGGTATTTAATGAAATTCTGTATTAAAAAGGATAAGTGTTTTTTAATAAATGCACTTTCTAGGAAATTCTTTTCTGTTTCTGGGAAAAAAAAATGAATACAGCGTTCCATAGCCCAAAACGAAATTTGTTGTGTTACCATTAAAATATATAACAAGTAAACACTTAGCAGACTTAGCAGACTTGAAAAACTCTAGGCTATAAAAATATTTATCCCAATGCGGAAATCAAACCCATAATTACGGCAACAACCATTGATTATGACAGGAGCCAACTTCCTGCCTTGAAATATTACGGTTGTTTTAAATATAGTGGTATAATAGATCAAATTGATCAAAAAAATATTCTCATAATTTTTCGACTCTCTTCTACCCGATCTTTAATAATATTTTATTTTCAATGGTGAATACAAGTTATTAAATATTATTTTAGTACAAAATGTTATAACTTCTAGCTCGAGCGTAGCATGTTCATTAGTGAATTGGCGATAAAGCTATCCCGTGCAGCGGGAGTTGACTTAAAACCGACCAGAATTACTTAAATTTAAGCTAAAAGCGTTCACGAGTTACCTAATAGTTTTATAGAACGTAAGCGATAAGCGAATAGCGTTTTATTTTATTGTACGAACTCGCTATTATATATATATATATATATATATATATATATATATATATATATATATATATATATATATATATATATATACATACACTTGTGAAGCTGAATTTCTGTTTCATAAGCAAAAACTTAAATAGCTATAAAAAGGGCTATGCTCTATGAGTTTTTTCTAAGGGATAGGAAGGCAAACAAGCAGGCATGTCACCTGATGGAAAGCAATCAACACCGCTCATGGACATCCGCAGCGCTATAGGCAGTGCGGAGCGTTGCCGACCTTTAAGGAAAGTGCCATTATGGGAGTGGGAGAGGGAGGGGGGAAGGGGGAGGGTATTGGGCCTCCGGAACACTACTGTATAAGGTAAAATCCACCGCGTAGCTAAAGTCATTGATATAGCTTTTAATACCGTAACCGTTGGAATAGATTCCTTTGGCACAGATAAGTGCCAAAGTAGAGACCATGTTTTGACAACATGTCTGACGCGTCCCGGTCTAGACCAAGGATCTGTGCTGGACGACTGGCAGAAGTTTAATGCGAGTAGCCAAAGATTGAGCTAGCTGATACGTTTTAGGGGAGATCTTTAATACTAAATTAGTTCACTTACCGTAGGTCGATAACTATGATAATGAAATGATATTGTGGACTGGGGAAAAAGTTGTTCCTAATGAAACGAAGAAAGGTGCATGAAAGCATCAGGAGAGGGGCTAGTAATGATCCAGAGACACTTCGGCTGGAGTTAAGATTTTATTTGGGAGTGCCTTTGTACAAGAAAAAATAAGAAATGTGGTAGAAATGGCTTATTATGAAAAAAGAATTGTGTAAACCGCGTATAGAAAAAATCTTTGTTACCGATAAAACTGTTCATTAATTTTCTAATGTAATAAATTGTATTTATCTACATATTAATGACACAACAAGTTTTATCGCTAGACGCTTGTGACTTGCTGATGTACTGCTGACAATTAAGTTTGGCTGAGACCAACTTTAGAATAGTTCTGAAAACTTAAACAAGAAAGTTGCGTTGCAAGATAGTATTTAGTATTTTATTAATAATGATATCCTAGGATAAAGTTTTTAAAATTACATGGAAAATTGAGGGTAGCGTCTTCTATGGATTTTGCGAAAATTATTTTTAATTAAATGCTGACAAAAAGGGATAGTTCCGGACAAGATAAACTTTATTATTTTATAGTGTTAAAAATATATAAACTAAACTAAGGAGAGCACGTTATAATTATAGTGTACTTGGATACAGCGACATCTATTGGAGTAAAATATAAATACCTTTCATATGGTTACACAGCCATCTATCAAACAAAATTACTTTCACACCAAAAATAAAACATTTATACGTATCATAATTATACAGGTTTTGCAAAAAAATGTTTGCCAAGCAATATTATTTTTTTTTTAACATTTGAAAGGAATTCAAATTGAAACAGATACGAAACATAAATAAAATGAAGCAATTATTAATGGAGTCAGGCGTTACTTTGCGGAAATCCATCACTATATGGACAGTCAAAAGTTTTACTTAGCTAAGATCCGCGACAAGCAAAACAATAACAGAAAATTAATAATGCAGACTCTACGGAAGACAACCGAAAAGTCTTTTCGGTTGTCTTCCGTAGAGTCTGCTGTGCCTGGGGATGCCTCGTGTTGGGGCGAAACACGTGTCGTTTGCAAGATGGAAAAGTGATAATGTGTGTTTGGTGTTGTGTATAGTGGTTGGTGGGTGGAGAGTTGATGGCCGATTTTCGTTAAGTTTTTGGTTTAAGTTCCAAATAAATCCACTTAAGCCAACGGAAAAACACACATTATTAATTTTCTGTTATTGTTTTGCTTGTCGCGGATCTTAGCTAAGTAAAACTTTTGACTGTCCATATAAAATGAAGCAAGGTTATAATAAGTATTCAATATTTTTATATTAAATAAAAAAGGAGTCGAAAAGAAGTTAATCATGGTACTTTTGCCAATCGGGAAGCGAGGGCGTATTTCATTTCCTCGTTATTTGTTTGTAAGCCGCGATAAAAAAAAGACTGAAAGAGAATACACGGTTTGACCTGTTTCATAAAGGAATATAATGTTTTTTAACCAATTTTATAAATCAAGGTTATCTGTTTTCCTCGGTTGTTGTTTAATATAATCGAATTGCTCTCTCATCGCTATGGGAATGCGGTGTTTATTTTATTGTAATTTATTTATATGTAAATAAACTATTTCTGTGCTGATTTTTGGTCTTTCCTCGTCTCATATCCAAGCAACTTTTATCGCCTCTACTATGGGGGGTACTCCGAGAAATTGTTCGAAATATTTACCACCACTGAATTCCGACTGACCGATCACAATGGAGAAGCACTTTGGACGCCCTCTGCCCCACCTCGGGGACATAGGACTATTAGAAGACTGTATTCCACTATTGCATATTATATCAAAAGTTTTATCCCTAACGTTTGGATGGATGGCGATCCAGTACGGTGCGGTTTTTCCCAAACATCATTCTACACATAATCACTCTATGGAACCGGATAACTTCAGCGGTTTTTCCGAATCGATAGGCATTGAAACATTTAAAAAAACAAGCCTACGCATATCTCAAATGCTGGCAGCGCTTGCCATATGCATTGCAGATATCTATGGGAATATCTATGGGAAGCAATCAGTCCCTTCAGGCGAAATGCTTGCTCTTTTACCTTCCCGTCCCATAAATCATATCCTTATCATCCTGTCCAAATCCAACTTTTCTGTTCCCTGCCCTTTCCTTTCTTCTCTAACCTTTTCCCTTCTTTTCCGCCAATCCACAGTCTGCCGTGCCAAAGGATGCGTGGCTAGGGGCGAGCTTAGTCGCAAGCGTACCGACCGTCGCAGGATCGGGCTCCCCCGGGTACTATAGTACCTTACCTCATGCGTGCGGCTCTGCTAGGGCTGACCTCCATCGTCCCTTGCGGCTCGTGGGATTCACTATGACGAATCCAAATATACCTAATTCATCAAAAATGACGGCGACGCGGTTCGCCACCCGTCACGTCCTGATCCCCACGAGGGCGAGAAGCGATGAACGGAGAGCCGTTTCGCTACGATAAATGTGAGAGGAAGGATGGATGAGTGTAAAGGTGTGTCAGTATCGTAGAGGATGGTGGTCTGTGGTCTCTGCCTAGCCCTACATGGAGACAGGCGTGACTATATGTATGTATGTATGATCTAGTAAGTAACTTATAAATCAACCCACATATACACGTTAATCCGAGAAAGAACTCCCTGCTTCTTAACTTAACATTTTTGTTAATATGAAAGAAAAAATTGATGTCAAAATTCACAGAGTTGTTCTGTCCGAAAATACGGCGATAACGAATTGACAACACACGTCAGAGGAATAGATAGAATTACTTGTAATAACAGAAGTTAATAGTCAACTGAAACCTTAAGTATCAGAGACAACGACCAGTCATTGTATTTTCTTACGTCTCAAAACGTACGTCTGAGGGATAACGAATTATAAACATGATGGCAATGTTAAACAAAAAACAAAACAAAAAACGCTACAATCCAAAGTCAATTCTAACACTGAGTACGTAAGAGTTATTTTTGTTTAACGAACGTCTACATTCGACTTGAATGTTTCGGTAAGGTAAATCAATTTGCACTGCACTTAATATTTCTTTCAATTTCTACTCGCGTTTATAGAGTTCACTGATTTTAGTGAAGTGTATTGCTTTTATTAGTTTTTCGTTTCATTTACGATCGTCGATTCGATCAGTCGGTCGATTAGTTTTTCGTTTCTTTTACGATTAAATTTTGTTTCATTTGTTTTATTACTAAGTTCTCTTACCGTGCCGTAACGTGGACATTGACAGTCCGTTTCACAGAGTCACTCAGAGAGCTAGGAGAGAGCTATGCTCAGAGTTTCTTTGGTGGATATATTTCAGATTGCAAGTTTGCTAGTAAGCTTTCCTATCCTAACAACTTAAATGTGTATTTAAATTCATTCTATTGTTTCACCCGTTGACTCGTGCTTGGCTGCCACACCAACAATACGTTCCTCCACGTCAAAATTCGTCCCCTCGTACGGGGTCAAGTTGCCTTTGTATTTAATTAGACCGTGAATACACTTTACGGGATTGTATATTACACTAGTGGGTTTGGACAAACGTTGTCCTGCCACAGACAGCCGTTGAAAAAATCAAAATTAAAAACAGCGTCATCTATTGGATTCAATTTTTTTATGGGATAGGAAGGCAAACGAGCAGGTGTATGTATTACTGTAACTCAAAAGCAAAGGCTAAAAACGGGGGATAGATGATGGAAAGCAATCAACGCCGCTCAAAATCTTCCGCATTGCGATAGGCATTGCAGAAAAATGTTTCGGTAACACGGAAGTTTCTAGACAAATGCACCGTACTGGATCGCCACTCATCCAGATGATATGGACTCCTTGAGGCGAGTTGTGCGTTAGTGGAATTCAAATGCATCCTATCTTTCAAGATGAAAACAACCATAACACATCAGCAGAATTTCATTGCAATCAGTTTTACGGTTTCGGAGATTGGCATGTACTAAATACAGTGACACGATTTCTATACGATTTTATTTAGCTTGACGCCGTATATTTGTTTGTTAGGAATCTATCAAAGGTCGACAACTCGTTAGTGATGCCTATGGTGTTCCAGATGTATATGGCGTTGATTCATAACTTACTATATGGACAGTCAAAAGTTTTACTTAGCTAAGATCCGCGACAAGCAAAACAATAACAGAAAATTAATAATGTGTGTTTTCCTGTTGGATGAAGTGGATTTATTTGGAACTTAAAGCAAAAACTTACCGTAAATCGGCCATCAATTCTCCACCCACCAACCACTATACACAACACCAAACACATAATATCACTTTTCCATCTTGTAAACGACACGCGTTTCGCCCCAAGACGAGGCATTTTCAGGTATAGTAGACTCTACGGAAGACAACCAAAAAAGTCTTTTCCGTTGTCTTCCGTAGAGTCTACTAGTCATGGTGTTGTGTATAGTGGTTGGTGGGTGGAGAATTGATGGCCGATTTTCGGTAAGTTTTTGGTTTAAGTTCCAAATAAATCCACTTAACCCAACGAAAAACAAACATTATTAATTTTCTGTTATTGTTTTGCTTGTCGCGGATCTTAGCTAAGTAAAACTTTTGACTGTCCATATAGTGATGGATTTCCGCAAAGTAACGCCTGACTCCATTAAGAATCATAACTTACTCTTGATCGCTATCCCTTCTTGATCCTTATATCCCTAATATCCCTTGCTCGCTAAAACTCTTGCGATGCCTTTTCTAACTACTACTAAGTCTATCCTAATAAACTTTGTGCATACATTCAAGTATATTTACGATTTCTTCTTAGTCTTTGTCTATTCTATCTCTGAATCAAGTATCTATGGTAATTATATAAAGTATTGTAGTGATGAAAAAACCCGTACTGCGCCTGCCGTACTGCTTCGGCGTCACACGGGATCTTTAGAGGCTTTTTTCTTCGATGTAATTGAAATTCTTCCAAGTGGATTATTTATTTTTCTATTTCATGTACATTTATATCTTATGAATGCTTTATCAATTTACATATTTTATCTCATTTTCTTATGCCGGAAGGATGACATGTCTATCAAAAGACGTCAGTCGAACTAATATTTTATTTTAATATAATACAATTCATTTCTTTTCTATTTTAAATTGAAAATTACTAATTGAAAAGAATTAATATAATATAAAAGGTTTTAATATATTCAAATAAAAAGTTTTATTACATTAATGATACATATATCAATGTATCATTACAGTACCATAATGGTGCGTTTTTTCTGAAACTTCTTTTCACGAAGCAGCTACTTCCAGCGGTGTATCCGAAGCGATACGACATTGGAACCTACAAAAAACAAGCCCACAAATGTTTCAAAGGCCAGCAAGACTTCCACGATGCCTATGGCACTGCGGATGTCTATGGGCGGCGTTGATTGCTTTTCATCAGGTGACACACCTACTCGATTGCCTTCTTACTGACTTCCTATCCCATAAAAAAATGAAAAAATCAATGGTTATATTTAGCTAGACTAGACCCCGTCGTGTATTTGTTTTAAATTTTGAGGCGGCTTTTTCGACTACTTCTACTAAACTTATTCTAAAAATACTTTGCGGTACATTTAAACCCCATAAACTCTCTTGGTCATCGTCAACGATTATTTGGATCCACAACCGTCCATCGTCAATGGTAGAACTCTTGAAGTTCTCTAGGAGTATATCTACCTCGGGCAGGTCAATGCAATTAGGTGCAATTAGGTGGAGATAACTTCGAGAAAGAAACCGATAGAAGGATTCAGCTAGGCTGGGCAGCATTTAAGAAACTTCGTCAGGTCTCCTCGTCCATACCTTAGAGCCTATGGAGAGAAATCTATGCTCGGAGTTTCTCTGGTAGATATGATTCGGAATGCACAAATCCGTCAGAGAACTAGAGCTAGGTGGCGCTTCTTGGGGGAGGACTAGTGGCCGGCAGTGGACTGCCACAGGCTGTTGATTGAAACTCTCTTCTTAGTCTTCCTCTTTTCCCTCTCCAATTTATCACCTTTGGTTTGTCGTGACAATTTTATGATGTTTACAATAAAATTGTCACAACAAACCAAATACCTATAGGTAATTTTTTTTATGCGAAAGGAGGGCAAACGAGCAAGCGTTTCGCCTGATGGAACGCAATCAACGCCGCCCATGGACCACCGCGTCTATTTACTAAGTATAATAATTGGTTATGAAATATTTATAAATAAAGATATATATTTTTATTTATGCGACAAATAAAGAGATACTAGAAGAGCCGCAATATATTTTAAGGTTAATCTAAAGAATTAGATTAAGCTCGAAGAGGAATTGCGTAACGTTAGCGAGGACTTGCAATTTTTCAATTTCCTCTTTATTTATGGACGCTGCATCGCTCGTTTGAATAAAAATGAATGACTTATACGTCTTTCGGAACAAATATAATTTAAAACTCTGAGCTCACTCTAGTGATATGAAATATAAATTTCAAAATACTTCACAGTAATACCTACTATAGCGTGCCTGCCGCACCACTAGGGCGAAACACGGGATCTTTACGGGGTTTTGTCTTCGATAAAAATAAAATTCTACCGAGTGAAACTAATTTATTTTTCTATTCACTCTACATTTATATCTTATTCATATGATTAATGGAGTCAGGCGTTACTTTGCGGAAATCCATTATTATGTGGACAGTCAAAACTTTTACTTAGCTGAGATCCGCGACAAGCAAACAATAACAAAAAATTGATAATGCCGTCACATCGGCCGTCAGCAAATCTCCACCCACCAACCACTATACACAACACGAAACATATACTACCACTTTTCCACCTTGCAAACGACACGTGTTTCGCCTCAACACGAGGCATCTTCAAGTATAGTAGACTCTACGAAAGACAAACGAAAAAATGTCTTGAAAAACTTTTCGGTTCGGCCGTTTTTCGGTAAGTTTTGGTTTAAGTTCCACATAAATCCACTTCATCCAGCAGGAAAACACACATTATTAATTGTCTGTTATTGTTTGCTTATCGCGGATCTTAGCTAAGTAAAACTTTTGACTGTCTACATCTTATTCATGCTTTATTTACACTTTATCAATATTATTTATTTGTGCAAGGAAAGGCGATATCTTACATCCCAGATGTCAGTAGATCTAATTTTTTGTTTCTATATAAAACAATTTATTTCCTTTTTTATTTTAAATTTTAAAATAATGAATTTAAAAATAAGTTTTATTACATTAGTGATACATTTATTAATGTATCACTACACTACTTTGTTGGTTGTATTTAGAATAACTCAGTGAAACTTTTTTTTATGAAAGAAAATAGGTAAACGAGCAAGCGGGTCATCTGATAATAAACCCATTGGCAACGGACATTTACAACACCATAAGCAATACAAATGCATCGCCTAACTTAGGAAAAAGAAGTGAAAAGTGGGAGAGGAATAAGGATTTAAAATGAGAGGAAGAAGGAGGTAATGGGATGGGAAGAGGAAAATAAAGGAAGAGGAAAGATGGTAACACAGTATAATGCTAGCACTGAAACGTGATATTCTGTGACGGTATAGCATTCAAGACCATTCGCGTAATAATTGCTTCAACGATTTTCCTTTAGCTTTATACTCAAACCCATACGATTCTTCTTTGAGCGACTTGCGAAGGTTGGCAGTCAATTCAGCCCAACTCTCCTCCTCCTTCGCGAGGTGTAGCAGTTCTAGAGCACTCGCTATCCCTGTTCACTCTCTGATATTACGTAGTCAAGACTCTCTTTTTCGACCAACTTGCCTTTTGCCCGCGACTTATCCCATCATGATCAGTTACAGCAACTTGTACCTGTCATGTCTCATGATATGACCAAGGTAAGCAACTTTTCTACCTTTGACGATCTGCAAAAGTTCACGTTTTTGCTTGACTTGTCGGAGAACCTCGTCATTGGCCGCCCTTTGAGTCAAGCTAATAGCATCTGTCTATGTAATAACAATACGATAATAAGGCGTTAAAACAAGCTCGTGTCTCCCTGATAGACCTACAATGCATACACCACAAAGTTAGGCGTTGTAGATTTTTATGGGTGTCATTGATAATCGTACCATACAGGTGACACTTGTCACTGGCAGGGCACACCATTAACCCCAATCTGTTATAAAAAAATGTGGAATGGTTCATACCTACATACATAAAACATTTATATACAGAGAGCGTTGAATATTCTACGTTATTGCGGAACGCGATCTTCGTGTAGGATTTTTTTATACTTTTAGTAAAGTAATATTGCTTACCTTGTATTAGTATTATATTTAGCTATAAAGAAATTTATTTGGTGTATATGATTTAGAACTGAAAGTTACCTACATAGGTTTTTCAAGTAAGCAAACTGAAGTGTCAATGGGATGGTTATGCTTGTGGATGAACCGAAAATCGTTAGCCCAGATAAAAACGTACTGGATGCGTGAAATCAAATATAGGATTAAATGGTGCGTCTTGATAAATCTGTGACTGAAACCGACATCCGCATACAAAACACCTTGCGGTGCAGCTCTTCACAAGGTGTTGGTGTCCAAGCTTCTCAGTATAAAGGCGAAACTCCGAATCTATCATACGATTATTCGGTCTATTCTAACATATGGCTGTGAGGCTTGGACAATAACGCTAAAGGAAGAGAAAAAACTTCTAGTTGCAGAACGAAAAGTCTTCCGAAAGATCCTGGCTCAACCAAAAGTGATGATAGCAGTTGGCGAAATCTCACTCTAAGGCTAAGGCTTACCGACTTCGTTGGCTGGACCACGTTGAGAGGAAGAGGGGGAGGTTCGCGCAGTCAAGAGAGCGTATATGGGTCGCCCAACTGGACGACGTCCTGTGGGGCGCCTCAGGTACCGCTGGAGAGATATGATCGAGGATGACTTGCGCAACCATCAAGTCTGCAACTGGCAGGAGGTGGCGCAGGACAAAGCACGGTGGCGTAAGATCTGTTCGAAGGCCAAGATCCATTTTGGGTTTCTGCGCCAAGAAAGTTAGTTAGTTAAATAAACAGCAAATGTATCGATTCCAAGAATCACAAATTTATCAGCAAACTTATCGATTGTAAAAGTTACTTTATCGATTTATTATACAGTTCGTTTTATAATATGCATATGTAAAAAAAATATTTAAATAATAATAGGAAAATAATAGGAAACTTGCATGAACAATCCAATTAAGTGGTATCAACTACAAACGTACACAAAATCCTCTTCCATACGTATGACATCATTGTTCTGTTTTTTAATTAACAGTCGGACCCGTAGCTTTTGTGCTATTGGAAACATTTTTTTTGGACTCTGCCTGGCGCAGGCTCGCCGGCTTACCGCAGTCAAATGTGACCGGAAATTGTAGCAGTCTGGTTTTATATCGTTTATATCTTATACATACATACACACATATCATCACGTCTGTTTCTCGTATCGCAATAGGCAGAGAGCACAGATCTCCATCCGCTACGATCCCGGCACACCTTCCTTGCTTCCACCAAACTCATCCATTCTTCCTATCACATTCATCGTAGCGAAATGGCTCCCCGCTTCTCGCTTAGGTGGGTATCAGGTCGTGATGGGTGGTGAACCACGTCACCGTCATTTTTTTAACAAATTAGACTATATAGCTGCAAAGGAGGATGGAGGTCAGCCCCAGCAGAGCCCCGCACCCGGGTAGTACCCGGGGCAGCCCGATCCCGGGACCGTCGGCACGCTTGCGACTAAGCTCACTCCTAGCCACGCATCCATTGGCTCGGCAGACCGTGGATTGGCGGAGAGGAAGCGAAAAGAATGGAGAAGAAAGGAAAGACGGATTTAGACAGGATGATAGGGATATGATACTACCGCAATGGAAGACAAGAAGTGATATGGTAGTTTCTCGGCAGGCTGGGGTCGCGTACCCGTGTATCTATACTATAACTACTGGACAAGCGGCTAGGTGAAGATACATTTTAAATTCCAACATTTTAATATTTATACAGTATGTCTTCTGCACTTCTTTCTCCATTTCGTTTCTTAGTTGACTTACCCACTGAGACAAGGAGTGATCAAAAAAGTATAATATTCTTATTGTATCTATTTAAAAAAAGAAGACTAGCAGTTTTTAACTAGAATCTCTACAGTATTAGAGTTACATACTAAAAAAATATGGCTTACAATAAAAGACCAATGGTACTTGTAAATATAGAATCAAACCTACGAAAAAATATAGTTAGCGCAAATCTTAACAATTGAGCTAGTTAAGATTTGCGCTAACGATCGTGAACTAAAGTAGATTCTGGCCAATAAACTAAGGAACACCAGTGAACAAACTAAAGAAGACGTAGAAATATTAAATAAATTTGTGTTGTTTTTAAGGCCCCGTGTCAATCACTGTTGAGTTCCATAATATTTAATTTCCTAGTTAGACTCTTGAAGACAGCGCCACTCTTAGTTTTCAGTATTCAGTGTCGTATTGAGAATTAACCTCAATACGACACTGAGTACTGTTGTGAGTGTTTGTTTAGAAAGTTAGTTTTGAACTTTCTAAATTTGATTAAAAAGCAAATACCGTACTCACCGGCATATAAGACGATCCCTCAACTTTTATAATTAACCGTTTTAGTGTTTTTTTTGTTTGTTTTTGATGTCATTTCCCCTTGTCACAAATGGTTAACCTCCTTGTGATGCCTATTTCCAGTATAACACAGTTAGTTACTAGACAATCATTGTCCTTCTGAACCATTGTACAGGGTACCGACATATGACATAATTATAGGAATAGTACAATGCATTAGTTAGTTTACATCATACATTTTTATATATATTCACGCCTCTCCCCCGCAGGGGTTGGCAGAGACCACAGAGCTCCATCCGCTGCCATTCATTGTAGCGAAACGGCTCGTCATTGGTCGCTTTTCGCCCTCGTGAGAATAAAGGACGTGACGGGTGGCGAACCACGTCGCCGTCATTTTCGACAAATTAGATATATTAAATTCGTCTTAGTGAATCCCACGAGCCGCAAGGGAGGATGGAGGTCAGCCCTAGCAGAGCCCTGCATGCTGAGGTAAGACACCATAGTATCCGGGGGAGCCCGAACCCGGGACGATCGGCACGCTTGCGACTAGGTTCGCCCCTAGCCATGCATCCATTGGCACGGCAGACCGTGGATTGGCGGAGAGGAAGGGAAAGGATAGGGAAGAAAGGAAGGTGCAGGAAAGGAAATGCGGATTGGGGGGTTTACCAGACTCGGAATAAACATTTATAAATCCATATAAATATTTATTCCGATGCGGGAATCGAACCCGCGACCATTGACTCCGCGGGCGGGGGTCCCGCCACTGAGCCAATCGGTCGTCACACTCATCATACAGAAAAGAATAATTCTTTTATTTGATAGTAACCAGCTACAACTATTATGCCATGCCATAAAATATGTTAACAATAATTCTCTTAAAAAAAAAACTAGTCCACTTATCACGTTATATCTTGATAAAATGGCTATTCTACCAAAATCTTCTATGGTCAAGGTTTACTTTCCGTGGTCTTCCCCTACCGACCCTACCATTCACGTTTGCAACGTAAATTTCTTTTGCCAGTAATCTTTCATCCATCCTCTCTATATGCCCAAACTATCTAAGCATCCCTCTCTTAACTCTCGTCACGACACCTCCTTTTACTACACATCGCTCTCTTACATCTTTATTACTTATTCTAACATTCAAAGTTACACACTACTTTATATAAATTAGCAAACCACTTGATTTTACATTAGGTATATATTTGTTATCATTTTCAGCGTGTGGTAATTCAGTCCTGGATATAGACCTCCTCTAAGACGACCCACCTAACTTGATACTCAGCTTCAGATCACACTACCAGCCTCGATAAAGTAACTTTTACATCTGCCAGCCTTACGCAAATGGTCACTTTATGTAACAGTAGGGCGTCTCAAGTCTTCAAGGCGCATCATCTAGGTTGATCTTTCGCTATATACAAACAGTTTCTGCCAGTCCTATGCAAATTGGCACTGTATCTAAATGGAAGGCGTCTTAAACTAGGTTTAACCAGAAGCGGAAATACGATTCTTTATATGTTAAATACGTTTCGATGTTAGGTCTGTGAAGTAGTACTTACTGATTTTATAATTAGTAATTCGCTCATACTACAATAGTTAGTAACTAGTAGATCTTGGGTTATATCAAGTTGGTCATCCCTGATCTATATCGTCATTAACTCCTAGATATACTACTGAACTATACTCAAGTGATCATGATTTGTCACCACTTATCTAATACCATATAACCACTTTAGATAGGTGAGTTTTCGATCGCATTGAGGATATCTCGCATAGGCCTCAAAATGTCGTAGGCCTTGAAATAATGTAGGCTTCAAAACGGCGTAGACCACATAATTTCGTAAGCCTCTCAATACGGCGTAGGCCTCAAGAATCGTACGTCTAAAAATGGCGTAAGCCTCTAAACGATCGTAGATCGTAGATCGAACGTAGATCTTAAATAGCTTAGGCCGCATAATATCATAGGCTTCAAAATGACGTAGGCCTCATAACAGGGTAGGTCTCAAAGCTTGACTAGATTATATCGTATCGTGAATGTGATTATATCACTCAAATGAAATTAGGGCACACTTATCTTCTCAGAGTGCTTCTCCGGCTAGCCAAGGTTAACAGCCAATTCAGCACAACTCTCCTCGTCTCGTCTCCTCTCAGTGAGGCGAAACAATTCTGGAGCACTCTCTATTCCGGGCACACTTCGAATACGAACACTGACTCATTTATATCGTCAAAAATATAATCCCTCTTATTGTATTGAATTTATTTCGCGCGCATTTATTTCCACCTACAAAGTAAAACAATGGTACTTTTATATTGTAAAAGGAAATACAATTAAACAAAACCAATCCAACTTTATGAGCTGTCCGTATTAAGCCGGAATTCGCATAAAAATCATTCACATGACGCCATTGTTTCGTCCAATTATAAATTAACAATAGCAGCCATGGATTTAATAAATGTAAAATAAAAAATATATTCTTTTATTGAGAAGTAATATGTGTACCAGTATCATATTGAGCGTTTTGGCTAGCGTTTTAGCCATGGTAGCATGAATGAGTCGGCTTGATCTGTGAAGTAACCTCATAAAATATGGCAGGGGTTCCCAATCTGTGCGTCGCGGTGCCGTGGTGCACTTAAAAGAGCAAAGAGCGAATGAATGCATGCATGAATGAATTAATTATATCTTTATTATCTACACACACACGTACACAATAATTTTAAATAGTAAATTTCGTCATATGTGTAGGTATAAAAAAACGTGTTCACTAAACAAGCCTTAGTATCGAGTAACGCATTGTTAGCATTTTTTAATTCATATTCTTCTTAAAAAATCATCTTTTTCTTAAATAATTCATGTATTCTTTTGTTAATGTAAATATCAAACGCAGATTCATATTGTTAATGTCTTGTAGTGTAGTACGTACCATATTTCGACATGTTAGGGCGCCTCGGACTGAAAAAGTTGGTAATCCCTGGAATATGGGAATTAAGTGTTAGCATTTTAATCCTTTACTGTGTTTTTCCGGCGAATGCTGAGAACTGGAGCACATAATTTTTTCATCATCATCCCTTACCTTGGGTGGGCCATAGTCTGGTTTAGTTAATTTTCCCAGTTGGACCTTAGTTTGGCTTTTTCTCTCAAGCTCCTCACACCGATTGCCTTTACGTTGTCCTCGACTCCATCTAAATATCTAGTAGGCGTTTGGGTACTCCGTATTACGTGTCTAGCCCAACGAAGGCGTTCAAAATTCTTTCTCATTTCTTAATATTCTTTAAATACTTCTTACCTACCCGTTATTCGCGTCCTTACGCTAAGGTAACTTATCTGTAGTGTCTTTGGTATGGCGAATATCTATAAGGGGCTTTGATTCCTTACAATAAGGTAGTGTGCTAGCTCGTTTGCTTAAATATTCCATAAAAAAAAGATGGAATATAATAAACAAGAACATTTCAGCTGCAAAGCCAGGCGAGCTGGCCCATTCATGCTACAGACAAATAATATGTCATTCATGATAAAGTATTCGTCTGCAGCGAGGCTCTACCACTTTTAAATAATAATACAATATCGATAATATTCATTATGTATAGAAATTATTACTTTATATAGTAATTATATTATCTCTATATAATAATTTATTACTGTAATATTACAACATTGATAGTATTTAAAAAAAACCAAAAAGAAATTAGTTTTTAAAGTATTTATTAAACAGAGTTGCTGTTTAACTATGATGTGTAATTTTAGATGGCTTTACTTAACCCAGATATTCTAAAACTGTGGAGTTAAATGAAGTACTTCACTTTAAACTTACTTTAAAATAAAAATGTATTGCAGAAAAGAGCTGCGGAGAAAAAAGCCATGTGGCATTTCGCGGCGCTCCGGTGCAATTTTAAATTGAATTTCATGCAAATGACGCGCAATTGTTTGTGATACTTATTTTACCCCGCAAAGAAAAAAAAGGTTTTAACGTCGACACGTTACGGGAGAGATTATAAAGAACATATATGAAATATTTACATATTCTTCATCATTTTAAACCAACTAATTTTTTTTTATATTAATTACCTTTTACGGAAGAGAGGAGACTTTTTTCAATTAAAGAAGGAAGTCACATATTGGTAAGTAATGTGTGAATGAGTGATTCATTGATAAATGTGTCATTAATGTGGTAAAACATTTTATTTGAATATAATAAAAACTTTTATATTATATTACTTCTTTTTACATTCGTAATTTTAAAATTAAAAATAAAAAAGAATAAAATTGTTTTATAAAAACAATAGAGTTAGTTCGACTGACGTCTTTCGATAGACATGTCACCTGTCCGGCACAAGAAATTGAGATTGAATATAAAATGTGAAGTGAAAAGTGGAATTCATTAATATAAAATGTGGTAATAGAATATTATTAATATAAAATGTACAGTGTTTGGAAGATAAAACCCCCCTAAAGATCCCGTGTGTCGCCGTACGCAGTACGGCTGGCACGCTACAATAATCACGACCGCCTATGGAAATCTGCAATCGTAAGAGATCTGTAAACGTTTTACCTATTTAAGTGTAAAGATGGGAGATGGAGGATGAGGATGTGAATAGTGGGTGCGAAAGATGGATTTAATGAGAAAGGAAGAAAGTAGTTATGACAGAAAACGTACAGGTTTCCTGTTCGCTAGTATATCCTATGATATTATTTTTAGTCCTTATCACTTCGTCATTCTATATAAAGAGTCGGTGGTTTGCAAAATGAATAATGTTAAATATACACTATAAGAAAAAAAAATTGTTTGTAAAATGAATGTCAAATACGCAATTAATCAAACTGTTTGTAAAATGAGTGTCCAATACGCAAGTAATCCGATTGTTTGTAAAATAAGTGTCCAATACGCAATTAATCAGAATGTTTGTAAAATAAGTGTCCAATACGCAAGTAATCAGATTGTTTGTAGTGACCAATACGCAAGTGATTCGATTGTTTGTAAAATTAGTGTCCAATACGCAAGTAATCAGATTATTTATAAAATGATTGTCCAATACGCAAGGAATCAGATTATTTGTTAAGTGATTGTCCAATACGCAAGTAATCAGATTATTTGTAAAATGAGTGTCCAATACGCAATTCATCAAATTGTTTGTAAAATGAGTGTTAAATACGCAAGAAATCAGATTGTTTGTTAAAAACATGTAACTTAAATACGCGTATTTTTCCTTTTTTCTGTACAATTAGTATGTTTTTACCTAGCATTCGCTACGTCAGACACGCACTAATGAGACTGTTTTAATTGCTGTCCTTCTGTTCAGCACTAATTGTATCCTAGATCTCTTGATGAAAATAGAAACGGGCGAATTGAAACAAAAAGGTATAAGGTAGTTTAACTTCTTTACTAAGCGATTTCATCTCTCGGCAATTATCGAAATGAAAAATAAACTCAATTACACACAATAACAGTTAAACTAAATCTAATATTGACTGAAAATTATTCTTACCTTTATATTAAATTAAACTTTTTCTAAAGGAAGCCTACATCAGTTCATGAATAGGCCTTATATAACGGCTTGAGGGTTTTAGAAATTTTCCGCCGTGAAAGAATATGGGAGTAAAAGAAAATTATTTATTCCCATTTATTTAAGCTAGAAAAGTTTAAGTGCTTATAAAATAGACATTGATTGATTTATCGTTATGGGAAATCTCATGAGAAATCCTCTAGTTCGCTCGACCCCTAGGTGGTTCGGTGATATGCAGGTCCGGTAAAGGATTAGGATACAGCCACATTTGACGTAATCATTCTAGGACGTCAATCATGCGCTCTCTTAAAGTGGCAGTCGGGGGGAAGTCTATAATCGGGGAAGTCCCGGAACTGAAAACTTAGTAGTGGAAATCAGTTTGAAGGACTGATATCTGAGCTTTGCTCGCAGATGTAGAAGTCCTTTTTTATTCTAGTACGATAATATTGAGATATAAGGAGATCTATAAAGGACCTTTCCAAGTGATATACATTAAAATTCTGTTGCCATTTTACCTTTGAATAAAGTAATATTACTACTATCACACGACGACCTATTGCGGGCTCAGTTTCTCAGTTCAGTGCGGGTTCAGCTCAGATTGGCTCAGTTGCGGGGCCCACGAAGTCGATGGTATCGGGTTCGATCCCCGCATCGGTATAAATATATGTATGGCCTACAAATATTTATTCCCAGTCTAGTAATCCCGCCAATCCGCATTGGACAAGCGTGGTGGGTTAATGTGCGTTACTCCAGAAGTGAGGCATCTCGCTCAGGAGTGGGAAATATATATGGGCTGTGAAAATAAAATTGAATATATTAGTTGAATTAATAAAGAAAAATACATAAAAATAAAAAAAATATTTATTATTTTTTATTGGATGGAAAAGTAAACTAGACGATAATTGGTAGTCTCGTCTTATTGAAAGCCTTTGAGAAATGTATAGGCTTGTTGTTTGAAGATTTCATACATTTCAATATCATATCGGTTTGGAAATACTGTTCAAGATAGCTTGTTTCATAAAGTGATGGTGCGTGGAAAGGTTTCTTGAAAAATGCACGCACCATTAACTACATAATACATTACATAAAATATACGTATAATATTATATGTTTGTTGTAAAAATACTCTTTGATTTTGATATTTTAAAATAAAGGCTGAATTTTGTTGTTCTATAAAGAGAAGACCAGATTATATATACTTTATATGTACATATTATTTTATAAATCTTGATACTTTAAACTTACCTAACGAGAGAAACGACATTAAAGCTAAAATTTCACTAATACTTTTTTTATCGGATGGGAAGGCAAACGAACAAGCGCGTTACCTGATGGAAAACAATTAGTGCCTCCCATAAAAATTCGCAGTGCCATACGAAGGGGGGGGGGGGTTGGGCCCCTGGACCTCAGCCGCTCACCCGACGAAGCGCGGTAGCAAAGCTACTACTAAGAGGACGACCACATTTTCTGGGGGAGTGTGGTACTTCCCCGGACGAGCCGGCCGGATACTTTCTTACACTGAAAGGAATGTAAAAATAAAATGTATTCAGTGACAATCACGCCGGCCTTTGAACGTCAAAATTAAAATTAAAATAAAGTGTGATGTACTACTTTATTTAAATAATATACTCCTTTGCAAAAAAAACGGACACCTTACAGTCATTGGCTTTTCTATGGATAATATTTTTAGTTATGTCATTAGCTTAGATGACTAGAAATTTCTTTTTTAGAATATTCTTTCAACACTTAAATCTTAGAATCAGTATTTTAGTCAATGTAAACAGAAATCCATGTGGAAATGGATTTTTATAGGTATAGTGAAATTAAGGTTACAAGTACATATTTTTATGGTATTTTAATAAAAAAAAGACGATTAATTAATAAGGAGTATGACCTCACCTTACAACAGTTATGGCAAGCTTTCCACCAGGTTTTTGATAGTGCCCTGTGGGATGTGTTCCCACTCAGCCGAGATCACACGTTTAGTTTCCCTGATGGTCGCCATTTTTTTTGGAAAGGAGTGTATATGTTCTAATACTCGATTCTCAGTTCTCTGGCAAATATGACCAGCTAATGGCCTTTTATTTTGTTTAATGTATAACCTTCGTTCAACAACATTAGTTCTTTCACAGATTCTATTGCATGTTAATTCTATTCTAAAATCTAATGATTTCACTTATTACACTAGTTTGTGTTTAAACTATTCTTTTCAAAGGTACGTATCCCTTTTGTTAACAGTTCCGCTTGCCTGTGTATGGAACACGATCGTTTGTTGTGGATACTGGATAGAATGAAAACTGGTTTGATTACACAATGGAAATTCGTAGACCCAGTAACAATGAGGTTCACAACTAACTATAGTTCCACTTTGGCGTTTAATTACATTTGTCTAACTACCTTCCGTCGGCAGTTTCTACTGTTTAATACTCGCTGATTAGAAATGTCAATAGAATTAAGTTTTGCTTAGTGAAAATAACCATTTAACTGTTTTGCTTAGTAAAGTTAATTTGCTAACAACGTGAATAGCGGTAGAGCCACGCTGCAGACGAACACTTTGTCAAGAATGGCATAATACTTGTCTGCAGCATTAACGGGCCAGCTCGCCCGGGGGAGTACCACATTCTCGCAGAAAACCGGCGTTTGAGTGACAGCTTAGGAAGCTCCGGAACTCACCCGGTGAGTTCCGGAGGCCCAACACCCTCCCCTCCCATTCCCACTCCCATAATGACACTTTCCTTAAAGGTCGGCAACGCTTCCGAACTGCCTATGGCGCTGCGTATGTCTATGGGCGGCGTTGATTGCTTTCCATCAGGTGACACGCCTGCTCGTTTGCCTTCCTGTCCTGTCCTTCCTGTCAAATTTGAATAATGACCAAATCGGAAGGTCTCAGAGCACGGGCCCGTCTAGTGAGACTTACTATGCTCCATCCAACTTCACCTGTAAATTGTCACAAATTAATTAAAATAAAATAAATATTCCATTCTAAATAACATCCAGAAAACAACAAAGTGTTGTGGCACAAACAAGGTGTTGTAGACTCTGCGAAAGATAACCGTCTTCGTCATGATAACGGGTTGTGTTGTCAACATTAGTGACCATATCGAAATGCTTGCGGATTTGCTGATGGCCGTTTCTCGGTAACAATTTGGCTTGTAATTTTCTATACGAGATGTATAGAACATTACAACTATTTCACTAGTGCTATTATTACTTATTTTACTAGTGGTAGAGCCACGCTGCAGACGCATACTTTGTCAAGAATGGCATATTATTTGTCTGTAGCATGAATGGGCCGCCTCGTCCGGGGAAGTACCACACTCCCGCAGAAAACCGGCGTCTGAGTGGTAGCTTAGCTACCGCGCTTCGTACGGTGAGCGGTCTCAGTTCCGGAGGCCCAACACCCTCCCCTTCCCACTCCCCCTATTCCCACTCCCACTCCTATAATTTCACTTTCCTTTAAGGTCGGCAACGCTTCCCCACTGGCTATGGCGTTGCGGATGTCTATGGGCGGCGTTGGTTGCTTTCCATCAGGTGACACGCCTGCTCGTTTTCCTATGCCATAAAAAAAAATACAAGCCAAATTGTTACCGAGAAACGGCAGTAATTTGGCTTTGTTTGAAACAAGAAATTGTTCGCAAACACACAATATATTTATTTTGATATTTTTTCAAGTTAAAATATTAAATTAATTATTCTCGCGTTACCGTCCGCCGGAGTTCGCCTTACAGTTTCAGCAATTTTGAATTGACGTAAATTGGGGACCGACTTGGGGTCGGACGCTTTGACATTGGTCAGCATTATCATCAGTTTTATCTATATTGTGACCTTATTAATTTCTATGTGAGGAATTAAATCGTTGGATCAGATAGGATTAGCGTGCGAGTGTCTTCTGTGTATTAAAGACATTTGAGATTCATTCGTAGTAGTTCTTTTAATAGAACATTTGTTTTCGAAGTGGGGGGATGGGCCCACAACCAGGTTACAACATTATGAAAAGAGGGCGCGGAAACAAACTTGAAAATGCTAGTGATCTACGCCCTACTCATCTACTTCACTCAAATCTTCATTCATGTACAAGCTTCATCACATTCACTCTTCTTCCAGTGTTATTAGTCGATTTTCACTCGATTCGTACTCGATTGACCACGTTCGGATGGGTCAGCTAATCCGACATACGTGGCCTGTCCAAATTACTGGAATCATCATCATCAAACCCTCCCTCACCATCCCCTCCCTTCCTTCCTTCTTGCCCGTCCCCTCCCATAAAGAATCCTGTCCCATAAAAAACAAAAGTCACGTGACAAAACCCAATCTTCGGCTATATGCATCCAGTCTGCTACCCATCCTGTGTAGATTGTCGCTTCATTTAGCCGGGGAGTATTCTACAGTACGTTAGAATAATCTATAAATATAAATTAAATTTTTTCAGTAACTTTTATTATGTCTTTTTATTATCTTTATATATTCACGCATAGGCGTAAATATATAAAGAAAATAAGGCCGGGGCTATCCCCGGCAGGGAAGTTATTGGCAGAGACCACAGAGCTCCGTACGCTACCAAGCATCGCAGCGAAACGGCTCTCTATTAGTCGCTTTTCGCCCTCGTGAGAATCAGGACGTGACGGGTGGCGAACCACGTCGCCGTCATATTTTTAACAAATTAGGTATAAATTCGTTTTTAGTGAATCCCACGAGCCGCAAGAGAGGATGGAGGTCAACCTCAGCAGAGCCCTGTATGCTGAGGTAAGGCACCATAGTACCCGGGGAGCCCGATCCCGGGACGGTCGGCACGCTTGCAACTAAGCTCGTCCCTAGCCGCGTATCCATTGGCAAGGTAGACCGTGGATTGGTACAGAGGAAGGGAAAGGATAGAGAAGAAAGGAAATGCGCATGGGGGGGTGCCAGACTCGGAATAAATATTTATAAATCCTAAATATGTATTCCGATGCTGGAATCGAACCCGCGACCATTGTCTCCGCGGGCGGAAGGCCCCGCCACTGAGCCAATCGGTCATTACGTCTTTCCAACAGGGAAGTGAGTTTAATTCAACTTACCTAACAAGAACAACCTAACATAACATAGAGTTTATATTTACCTCAACATAATCGTACAACATACAAAGCGTGGCTTGACCTGCCATGCGAAAGCGACAAGCCACATTATTATTTACAATGGTTGCCGGAAATCAGGTAGGTAAAGTGCTCTAAGAAATTTATTTCCGCATTCGGCGAAAGGTTTTCACGACGTTTTCCCAAGTTATTATCGGAACTTCCTATTTGTGAACATGTTTATTTCTTCAAACGCAAATGAATCGTAAAAGTTTTATTAATGTTTCTATTTATATGTTCATTTCTTTTAAAGACATTTCTTTTTGGCTCAACGACCGATTGGCTCAGTGGCGGGCTGAGGGCCCCGCGTGATTCACTAAGATTTAGATTAGATTTTTTGAAGTAAATTTTAATGTACCTAGTTTGTTGAAAAATGACGGCAACGTGGTTCACCACCCGTCACGTCCTGATTCCTACGAGGGCGAGAAGCGAGTAATGGAGAGCCGTTTCGCTGCGATGCATGTGAGGAGAAGAATCGATGAAAGGGTGGATGAGTGTGGAGGTATGCCGGGAGCGTAGCGAGATGGAGCTCTGTGGTCTCTGCCAACCTCTCCGCGGGATAGACGTGAATATATAAAAAAAATAATATATCTTCTATATGATGTTAAGGCAAACGAGCTGGTGTCACCTGATGGAAAGCAATCAACCCCGCCCATAGACACCTGCTGTACCATAGGCATTGCGGAAGCGTTGCCGACCTTTGACGAATGTGTAAGCTTGTTTTATGACGATTTCAATGTCGCAACATTTCGGAAACACCGCTGGAGGTAGCCGGTTCCATAGGGTAGTGCTGCGTGGAAAGAAGTTTCAGGAAAAACGCACAGCACTGGATCGCCATTCATCTAGATGGTGGGGATGACGTCTTGTGACGAGTTGTGCGGTAGTGTATTTCAGCGGCCGGAATAGTTCCATACAAGTCCCTGAGGAGTTGTTAGATCTAAAAGGACAGCTCTGAAGCTGTCCCCATGGTATGAAACATATATGTACATACATAGAATATTTGTAACAACAGCCAGTAATACTAATGACCATGTAGCGCAATCAGTTTTGACGCTACCGCTCTCGGAGTCAATGGTCGATTCTTGTATTTCCAAGCATGGTGAATTAATGTCTGTTCTTCTTTATATAAGGAGGCTCGTACCCAGCACATATGTATGTATATGTGCTGTTAAAACACACACACACACACACAACGTTGAACGTTGTCTCAATATATTTATATTAATGAGACAATGTCTTTTATCCATTTCAAACTGTTAATTTTTCCCTGGCTATTGGTGTTTTTATATAACCCTTATCAGTCGTAAGTCACCTCTCACGTGACAACAGTAGTTTGTCGCTGCGGTCGTAAGTCACGTGGGAAGTGACAAGACGAAACATGTTGAAACTCACTCTATTTAAAAAGCAGGCACTAATTATTGCCTTATTAGTTAAATATACATAACAGAGCAATTGATATCTTCTGTATATCATTGCCTTTTACAATTATTTTATAATATATTGAGGCCAAAAGTGAATAAAGTCAATGAAAACTATAAGATAAGGGTTAATATTTATCAACAGTTCTGTAAGTGTGTACAGAAAAACATCAGCACAGGAAGAATGGCAACGGATTGTGAAGCGTTTCACAACTCGTATATGGCTCATAATATACGACACACAACTCGTATATACTCATATTACGATTGCTATAACAAAATTGAAAACGACCAAGGGGAAACTAAATATTGTACTCGTAAGTTATAGGTAGTTTTATCACTAGAAACTTTATCTTCTTGTTGACTTGTCGGGATCTAGCAGCAGAATCACCACATACAGGTGAGATAGACAGTTGAAACGATAAAATATGATTGCCGATTTACAAGCCCTTTGTGTGAACTACCCGACGCGAATTCGCTGTATTGTATGGTAATTTAATATACGAACCGCATTATTTTCTATTCAATACAGCGCTAAATGCTTTTAAACGGGTACTCAGACCGTCTGAGTAGCGCCTCTGGTAATAACAATTAAGTTTATAATTGAAAAGTTCGGCGTGTATGATTATGTGGGTATTGAAATACATTCATTTTCTGTAGCAAAACACAGTCATTATTTTTCATATTTTATAAAAAAAAATAGATTTCTAAGTAAATTGATTTACAATATAACACAATGCCGAATAAGGACTACCTGATGAATAGTACTGTGACGAAGTTTTTGCTTCCTAAACCAAGAGGTATGGATGTGACGTCAAAATATATATATATATATATATATATATATATATATATATATATATATATATATATATATATATATATATATATATATATATATATATATATTCTGTGTTTTTGTCAAGCCATTTGTAAGTTAAAATAATGATATCAATGACACAAAGAATCTTGTAATGGAACTATAAGTATAAAACTATTTTTATATACAATTACTTCTTTTAATACATAAATTATTGCTGTCAATTGGTTTCATCTTCCTCCTTTATCCAGTGGATTTGACTGGAGGAGGATCCGGATATAGTGTCTTCAAGGAACATTAGACATAAAATTATATAAATTATTGTTCTAGCCAATAATCCACTATTTCCTAATATTTGGTCTTCGTCCGTTATCCAATGGAATTATTTTAATTTCCATACGACTGGAGGATAATTTGGATGCATTAACTTGCTGGCGCATTCTAAATAAAAATTATATCCAGAGAACCCGAAAATTAAAGTATGTTAAACACATTACAGCTTGCACCGGAATTCGAACCAAGAACCCATGGTTCATAAGACAGGTAGTGTAACCTTTAAACCAAGTGGTATGATGGATTAAGATGTTATCAATGATAAATATAGACCATCACTCTCGTTCATAATTCAGTCGTTCAAATCGTAGCCGAGATACATCTGTGAAAAATTTATTTCCCTTACTTGAAAGGCCCTATGTATGTACCTTATGTAAAGCCCCTTTGAAGATTATGTTTAGAGTGTTTACGAAAAAATATAATACTTATCGACGCTTGAAAGGTAAAAGCGCATAAACGAAATTTTTGGTACGTGTATAAGAAAGCTACAAAAGAAAATAGACGAGGAAGTTGTTATATACTACGTAACATCCATATTTTCTTGTAATTTTAATGATAATTACGCAGCAATTTAGTCGTAAAATGAAGATAAACTATAATATTATATAAAATGGTTCAATGTTAAAAGAATTGACACTTAATCCCTTTTGCCATTCTTCTGACGATCCGTAATAAACATATATTCAAACACCACACCACAAAACCTTGTAATATACATATATTCAGAACTAGATGGCTCGGTGAACTTCATTTCACCTACAATTAATGATACCTGTATTTATCTTCTCCTGGTATGTTAGTACTCTAGTGACACATTCCTAAATATATCACTAATGCATTAAAACCAGTTATATTACCATTTCATTCATATTTAAAATGAAAACGAAATATATTGTGATAAAACAAAGTGCATTAGTTCAACTGACATCTTTTGGATAGACATGTCACCCGTCCGGCATAAAACATTGAAATTATAATATATATATATTAACATATAAAATGTAAAGTGTTAACAAAGTATGAGATTATATAAATGTAGAATGAAACGCGAGAATAATATCAATATCGTTTTGAAGAATTTTATTTGAAGAAGCCCTCTAAAGATCCCGTGCGTAGCCGTAGCTGTACGGCTGGCATGCTACATTACTTAGGTATATATAAGAGCGAAGAAAATAAAAAAAATATTCAATTCGGATATATATATATATATATATATATATATATATATATATATATATATATATATATATATATATATATATATATATATATATATATATATATATATATATATATATATATATATATATATATATATATATATATATATATATATATATAACGATTACTCTTATTTCAGAATATTTCGTTTTAAAATATAGGTAAGAGGTTACAAATCTTATACACGTGTTTTCGTTACCACGTGGCCCAAATACAATTAGTCGTAAGAACCATCCAAAATACTGTAGTTTCCACGAATATTAGTTCATTTATATAAGCTTATTTCTTTTTCATTCCAATTTAATATTTTTATTAAACGTTGTTTTTTAATGCTGTATGCGCAGTACACACATACATTGCTATCCTTGTCTCAAGTGGCAGCGACATTTCACATATTCTTTCCTCTTCATTTTTAACATACCCTAAGATAGGCAACCCATCTCCAATCAAATACCTTCAAAACACCTTTGGCTTGTTTCTTTAAGCTTAAATCTTTCCTAAAGCCCTCGAATGGAATCCGAAGGGGTAAAGAAACTTGGCGGCGTACTGTGACGGCTGAAGCGCAGAAGATGGGCCTATCCTGGAGCAAAGTTAAGCATATGGCCTCCGACAGATCGAGATGGAGAAACATCGTGTCTACCCTATGCCCCATCAGGGGCACTTAAGACTCAGAGAGAGAGAGAGAGAGAGATTTATATATATTTTCTATTAATATATTTTTATATACATTTTTGAGAGAAAGAGATAAAGAGGCGTCGTTGAACCACACCACCACCATATTAGACGAACCATCACCACCACCACTCCCCAGAAGTGTCCGACTGTTAACGAGGAGAATATTGTTTACTATTATAATAGTTTATAATAATATATTTGTTTTTATAATATAAAAGTATCAAGATGAGTGGTTCCAATGGTTGAGTTTCAAAGAGATAATTTTCTTTTAAGTCTTTGAGATACGTTTCGAAAATTGTATATTTAATTGTATTTTATATTTTACCTTGCTTAATACAGACGCGAAAACTAAAGATCAAACGTGTAAAGAAACTTTATTTGATATTTAAATTCATAGTTTATCTAATTCTAATTGGGGTCTATTTAATTTTAATTTTTTAACAAAGAGAGACCAATGACGAGGTTCTCAGACAAGTCAAGTAAAAACGCGAACTTTTGCAGACTGTCAAAGGTAGAAACGTTCCTTAAATGGGTCATATCATGTGACATGACAGGTACAAATTGCTGCAACTGATCATGATGGGGAAAATCGCGGGCAAATGACAAGTAGGTCGAAAAAGAAAGTGCTTCAGAACTTCTGCACCTCGCGAAGGAGGAAAAAAGTTGTGCTGAATTAGCTGCCAATCTTCGCAAGTTGGAGTGGCACTCTTAGAAGAAGAAGAACAGAGATAGATTCCATTGCTGAACGGGCACTTGTGAAGTCGTGAGGTTTTATCCATAGAAGCTACACTGGGGTGGGTAGCTTTCTATCAAAACTAGCAAAACTAATTCTGGGTTAATTAAAGAAAAGTGATGTTCATACATGCATACATATCGTCACAATTGTTTTCCGTAGTGGTAGGCAGAGACCATAGATTCCATTTACTACGATCTCAACATACTCTCCTTGGTTCCTCCACACTTATCCATCTTTTCATCCATTCTTCCTCTCATATTTATCGTAGCGAAGTGGCTCTCTGCTAGTCGCTTCTCGCCTTCATGGGAAACAGAACGCGACGGGTGGCGAACCACGTATCCATTGGCACGGCAGACCGTGGATTTGTGGAGTGGAAGGGAAAAGAATAGAGAATAAAAGGATAGGGCAGGGGAAAGGAAAGGTGGATTTAGACAGGATGATAGGGATATGATACTACCGGAACGGAAGACAAGGAGAGATATGGTGGTACCTTGGGAGGCCGGAGTCGCGTACCCGTGTACCAATACCATAACTACCGGACAGACAACTAGGCAAAGATACTCCCTGACTAGTTTTATTACTTGAATAACTCATTAATTTTAACATTAACATGTATAATTTTATATTACAAAGTTTAAATGTAAACAATATACATTTGCGAGGCGTCGATAAATCCAATTTGGAAATAAAATCCCCGCCGACCAATATGTTAAACGAATTAAATTTATGTTGATAACGTGAATTTTGACTTTAAATTTTACACGGGTTTTCCAACACAGAAATAACCGTGTAAATATTTTGGGGCAATTAAATTTTCTGTTCATTATATATTAAATATTAAAGCGGAAAAAGTTAATTAATGGAGTCCGACGTTACTTTGCGGAAATCCATTACTATGTGGACAGTCAAAACTTTTACTTAGCTAAGATCCGCGACAAGCAAACAAAAACGGGGAATTCAAACGAAATTTTACCGAAAAAACGGCCGTCAGCAACATTGAAGTGGAGTACACATCCACTATCAACAACATCAAACACACAACACCACTTTTACACCCTACACACGACACCTCTTTCGCCTCAACACGAGGCATCATAGGGTTAAGTACTTAACGGTTGTCTTCCGTAGAGTCTACTATACCTGATGATGCCTCATGTTAAGGTGAAACACATGTCGTGTGCAAGCTGGGACACTCACGTTTAAAGAGGAGAATAAACTATTTGTGGCCGAGCGGAAAATTCTTCGTAAGATCGTGGGCAGAACAAAAAGAGAGGATGGGTCATGGAGGATCCGAAAAAAACGCCGAGATAGAGGACCTGGTGCACCAGCCAAACATTACGGGCGAGATGACAGACATGGGTCATTGAGGATTCGAAGAAAACGCCAAGACATAAGACTTGGTTACAAACATGGGCCAGATTAAGGCACATCGACTTCGTTGGCTCGGTCACCTTGAGCAAATGGACGAGGGTCGGAGTGTGATGAGGGCCGGAGTATGAGGAGGTGTATTTGTGTCGAACAAGTGGTCGAAAGCCAGTTTTTCCACCTCGGGTCACTGAGCCAATGGAGTAAGTAACTGCTGCATAAAATAAAATCAACTTGAATTTTGATATTTTTATAAAAATAACTGGATTAAGAAAGTTAGACGTGTACTAATTTATTTAACTCTTAAATAATAAAGTGATTAAGCTATGATGTCGCTTTAATAAAAGCTCACTGGGTTGCTGCGTTAGCTGTTCAGCTGCTAAACGAGATGCCGACAAAGCCTTCGCTTCGAACGTGGACTTCAGCCGGCAAGTTTGCACGGTGGAACTGTCAAGGCGACGACAAAACTAACTCGGCTGCACTCATTAGTCTTGTTCAGCTATAATTTTTGTGTCAATTTTAAATAATTTACTACTACTTCAGTTTGCTTATTCGAAAGACTATATCGGTAACTGGTTCTATAGCGGATTTCTTCATTACAAAACACATCCACCAGAGAAACTCCGAGCATACCAATAATATTCTTTGTGAATCCATTATTGGCTATAAGAGTATTTAAATATTTTTGTTCGTTTTAGCCATCAGATGTATCTGATTTTGATAAATACATATGGATATAGATTTTCTAAATGGTAGAGCCATGCTTAAGTAGAATACTTTGTCAAGAATGACATATTATTTGTCTGTAGCATGAATGGGCCGCTTCGCCTCGGGAAGTATCACACTCCCACAGAAAACCGGCGTCTGAGTGGTAGCTTAGCTTCGTCCGGTGAGCAGTTGAGTTCCAGACGAGCAAAAAATTTAATAGTGGTAGAGCCACGGTCCACCCTCCCCCTCCCTTTACCCCTCTCTCTACCTCCCCCATTCCCACGCCCATAATGACAGTTTCTTTAAAGGTCGGCAACGCTTCCGCACTGCCTCGCAGCTCTGCGGAAGTCTATGGGCGGTATTGATTGCTTTCCATCAGGTGACACGCCTTCTCGTTTGCCTTCCTATCCCATAAAAAAAACTGGTTTTCTGCCATCACTCGACCTCCGCCGAGCTAAAGCGCAGTGCAACTTGCGAAATTCGAGCCCTTATTGCATCAGTATATGACAAGATGATATATAGAGTCAACCGTCACTATTTGAATTTTACTTTGAGAGAGAATGCGGATGTTAGCTAAGTAAAATTCTGACTCTCCATCTTAATAAGTGACAAATGACCAATATTGCTTACATATTTACTATATATGAACTTGTTTAAATGAAATATTTACTATTTGTTGTAAATATTTCATTTAAATAATTCAAATACATTTTGTTTTAAAGATATTAGACATTATAGAGATTTTTTTAAATGTAACTTTTTCCGTATGTATATGAATAGTCAGAACTTTTAATTAGCTACGATCCGCGACAAGTAACCAAAGTAATGGATGACACTTGATGTTAATAAAGTTTTTTTTTAAATATTAATCCATTAATTAATTTAAGTTTTATATGAGAGAAAAACACCTCTATTATATTAAGATATTTAACAGTATATAAATGAATATTAATTATATTAGATATATAAGTGAGTAGGAATTAACTTTATTTTTTTAGGATTATTAATAATAATATGATAAATGAAAAAAATAATACGATAGATCACGAGAAACAAATTGAGTTATGTGGATAGTCAAAAGTTTTACTTAGCTAAGATCCGCGACAAGCAAAACAATAACAGAAAATTAATAATGTGTGTTTTTCCGTTGGGTTAAGTGGATTTATTTGGAACTTAAACCAAAAACTTACCGAAAATCGGCCATCAATTCTCCACCCACCAACCACTATACACAACACCAAACACACATTATCACTTTTCCATCTTGTAAACAACACGTGTTTCGCCCCAACACGAGGCAACTTCAGGTATAGTAGACTCTACGGAACACAACCGAAAAGTGACCGATTTTCGGTAAGTTTTTGGTTTAAGTTCCAAATAAATCCACTTAACCCAACGGAAAAACACACATTATTAATTTTCTGTTATTGTTTTGCTTGTCGCGGATCTTAGCTAAGTAAAACTTTTGACTGTCCGTATATTTATTTTTTTATATTATTCGTTTTTATAAGTAAAACACCGTGAAATTCCGCTTAAAAACATTAGTGATTTTTTATTTAAAAGCCACCAAAATACTACTGGCGCATCGTACCTTCACTTTCGAATATTTTCAACACCTGAGGCGCTAATGCGTCACTGGCTTTCAGACATTATTCATGCAATTATAATGTAAGGTACTTTAGCCGACGTTGAAAATACGAACAATGGAAAGAAAAGTAGATGATAGTCTTTGCATCATGTTTTTTTTCTAAACTTATTTCATCACATGACCGTTCTACAGTGCCAGTTATATACAAAGAAATTTCTGAACTGACACAATATCGGAACCTTCAAGAAACAAGTGGACTTTTCCCGCCAACTTACATCAGTCACGTTGTGTTTTTATTTCATTTTCATAATCTTATTATCAGTTATGTTGTTTAAATGTGGTGGCATACTACACACAATAATTTGATTACGGCGTATAAGTGAAGTGATATGAAATAAATGCGTGTATCGTGACTTTTTAAGTTGACTGAAAAAGTCCATAGAAAGTTTTGGTAGGATAGCCACCATTTTAGCAAGATTAAACGTGACAAGCTGACTGGACTTTTCAAAAGATTTTTCTTTTCTTTGATGACAATAAGTTATAACTATTATGCCAGTGTCAAGTTAAATACGATAATATCAAATCTCTTTGAATATAACCAGTCAGCTTATCACGTTATTTCTTCATAAAATGTTCTATCAAAATCTTCTATGGAATTTTTAAGGCTTAAAAAGTTACGATACACGCATTTATTTCATATCAACACCCTTATGCGACTTAATCCAACTATATTGTATAATACGCCACCACAATGAAACAATATATCTGATAATAATATAATATATAGGAAATGAATGACGACCAATTGGCTTAGTGGCGGGGCCCTCCGCCCACGGAGTCAATGGTCGCGGGTTCGATTCCCGCATCGGAATAAATATATATATTTATTCCGAGTCTGGTAACCTCCCCAATCCGCATTTCCATTCCTGCTCTTTTCTTTCTTCTCTATCCTTTGCCTTCTTCTCCGCCGATCCACGGTCTGCCTTGCCAAAGGATGCGTGGCTAAGGGCGAGCTTAGTCGCATGCGTGCCAACCGTCCCGGGATCGGGCTCCCCCGGGCACGATGGTGACTTACCTCAGCATGCAAGGCTCTGCTGGGGCTGACCTCCATCCTCCCTTGCGGCTCGTGGGTTTCACTAGGACAATATATACCTAATTTGTTGAAAAAATGACGGCGACGTGGTTCGCCACCCGTCACGTCTTCATTCTCACGAGGGCGAGAAGCGACCAATGGAGAGCCTTTTCACTGCGATGAATGGTAGCGGATGGAACTCTGTGGTCTCTGCCAACCCCTGCGGTGGATAGGCGTATATATATATATATATATATATATATATAATAATTATGAAAATGAAACAAAAACACAACCTCACTGATGTAAGTTGGTGGGATAAAGTCCAAAGAGATTTGATATTATTGTATTTTACTTGACACTGGCATAATAGTTTAACTAATTGCCATCAAAGAAAAGAAAATAAATAAATATACAAGTGTCTCAAAGGTCGGTAATGCTTCGCTTCTTTAAAACCTCTTTGCACATGACTGTAAGCAGAGTTTTTCTTTCCATTAGGCAATACTTCTCATCATTTTCCTTCTGATGTCATAAAAATAAAAAATATGCCTAAAATAACACTTATACAGTGATAAATTTTTCTACGCACACACATAAATGTATGATATGTACGTTTATGTGAAAGCATAAAGTGGTTCAGCTATGAAAATTATTAGATTCTGAAGCTTGCATTTTAATCAACCTTTGAGCGCTTTCTGTTCTATAGTTTCTTTATACAAATGACTTAAAACACATCATCTTCAGTCTTTTTTTATTATTATTTTTTATGGGATAGGCAAGCAAACGAGCAGGCTTATCACCTGATGGAAAGCAATCAACGTTGTGTATAGAAATCTAATGCAAAAAAGCAAACAGGGACATCCACACCTTGTTAGAGGTGTGGGAACGAGCCTCGGGGATTAGAACCTAACTACTCGGGCTTACGTTCGGGAGATGACCGCCTTCCGGTCTTTGCGCCGCTGTTCTCAGTGGCTTTCGGGGTTTCAATTTGGTGCTAGACATCGCAAAGGGTTCCAACACCGCCATCTACATCCGCTTCCCATGATTGTATATATAGGCAGTGCGGAAGCGTTGCCGGCCTTTAAGGAAAGTGTCATTATGGGAGGGAGAGGGAGGAGGGAGGTTAGGCCTCTGGAACTCAACTGTTTACCGTACGAGGCGCGGTAGCTAAGCTACCACTCAGACGCCGGTTTTCTGCGTGAGTGTAGTACTTCCCCGGGCTAGCCGGCCCATTCATGCTACAGACAAATAACATGCCATACTTGACAAAGTATTCGTCTGGAGCGTTGCTCTACCATTCTGAAAATAATTATTATTGTTATTAAAAACTATAAGAACAACAGACAACATATTGTGCAATAAATGTAAACGTCATGTCATGTAGTGGACACGAAGAAATGGAAAGAAATATTAATTTCGCAGTTGTCCGAGCTAAGCGAAAATGTATTTTTCTTTGCATGTCACCGGCAGAGAACAGCCTGTGTAAAGCTGGCTTATGGCGCATTATCACTCGTCCTTTTCATAAATATCAAGTGGTTTTTCACTCCCCTCTTGTACTGCAATAATACGACCTGTGTCAGGTAGCTTTATCCTTGAATTAAAAGCGGAATTTGTGGCCCACAAGTTCTCCAGAAATGTTTAGTTATACGATTTAATGTGGTTTTCTTATACTGTCTTTTTAGATTATTTACTTTGAGAACAACATCTCAATTATATTTTTGACTACATTTTTTTGTCACAAAAATAAAATTAAATGGTGGCATTGTGGATCACTATTGATTATATATTAATTTGATAGTACTCTCTCTCCAATTTTCTCTTTGTTTTAGATTATTAAAAATAAATAATTCTATATATATGAACAAATATTTTTTTATAAAACGATTAAAAACTTATTTTGCAATCTCAAATCCTCGTCAAGCACGCCATTATAAGTTTTAAAAATAAATTGACAAGACGTCTGTCAATACGTGACAAGAACAGTTAATAGAAAATAGCTGCGCGCGGGAAAGAGACAGGACAATATCAAGAAAAGACTACACATTTCTGGATTTTACAGTTATGTGATCGATTAATGTGTACAAATTTGATAATCGATTTTATCCGTGCACTATCAACTTGGAAAAAAGATAGGGTTTTCTGAAAAGCAGCGTTGTCGCTGCGGTTTTTTGCTGAGTATGAACCTATTTGTAATACATACTGCAGTATAGGTAACATGTTTAGTATATAATATAGGTTAAATAAAAAGTATTTTTTATTAGTTTTATTCGTTTGTTATAATTTTAATTTCTGTGTCTTTTATACGTAGTATAATAGCTAATCGGTCAGGGAGTGACTTTGCCACGGGTACGCGAACCCGGCTTCCTGAGCTACTAGCGTATCACTCCTTGTTTTCCGTTGCGGTAGTATCATATCCCTATCATCTTGTCCAAATCCATCTTTCCTTTCCCCTTCCCATTTCGTTTCTTCTCTATCCTTTTCGTCATAGTAAATCCTACGAGCCGCAAGGGAGGATACCCCACCAGAGTACACCCCAGCAGAGCCCCGCATACTGAGGTAATGCACTATAGTACCCAGGGGAGGCCTATCCCGGGACGATCGGCACGCTTGCGACTAAGCTCGCCCCTAGCCTCGTATTCATTGGCACCGCAGACCGTGGATTGTCGGAGAGGAAGGGAAAGGATAGAGAAGAAAGGAAGGAACAGGAAAGGAAATGCGGATTGGGTGGGTTACCAGACTCGGAATAAATATTTATAAATCCATATAAATATTTTCCGAATATAAATATGTCGAATAAACTTTTTATTTATTTCTCTCTTTTAATGTTGACTTGAAATGTGAACTTGAATTTAATTTTAATATTTTGTATCGCAGGGTAGTTAGTGTAATTGGACTAAACTATTCGATGAGTTCCAGTAACTACTTGCCGCGCTAAATTAGCGCTGTGGTCTCCAACCGCTACGGACACTGAGTTAGCTGCCCTTTTAGTTTCCTATTCAATTAGTCTTGTTTTATGCAGTATGAAATACGTATAGTTTGAGGTTATTTTGTACGATAGATCACGAGAAACTAATTGAGTTATGTGGATAGTCAAAACTTTTACTTGGCTAAGATCCGCGACAAGCAAACAATAACAGAAAATTAACAATGTGTGTTTTCCTGTCGGATGAAGTGGATTTATTTAGAACTTAAACGAAAAACTTAACGAAAAACGGCCAACAACTCTCCACCCACCAACCACTATACACAACACCAGACACACACTACCACTATTCCACCTTGTAAACAAAACTTTTGACTGTCCACATAGTGATGGATTTCCGCAAAGTAACGCCTGACTCAATTAATCAAATTTAGTTATGGTCTAATTTTGTTTACTTTTTAATTATTGTTTTTTTTTACAAGTCATACTTCTCACAGTTGGACAGGGGCCTCCCCATTTTTAAAGAAACAGACATTACCACCACGCTTGTCCAATACTTATTGGTAGAGTAACCAGTTTCGTAATAATTGTTTATCGCGATGCATTGACTCCGTAGGCAACGGACACTAAGCCAGTTAGTCGTCAAACTCCTTAATACTAAAAATATATTACTAGAAAACAATGGGTTAATGATTTGAATAATAACTTTTGATATTGAACTTTAAAAAGTTGAACGTAAAGTAAATATATATATATATATATATATATATATATATATATATATATATATATATATATATATATATATATATATATATATATATATATATATATATATATATATATATATATATATATATATATATATATATATATATATATATATATATATATATATATATATATATATGCAATCAAATTAATCGCAATTAAACTGAAACAATGAAATTCATTTGATTGACGTATGTCAATTGTAACTCACAATTAAAATAATTGCAATTATCTTTTTTAGTTGTTTTATGAAACAATTAAAACTAACAATGAACATAATGTATCAAAACGAAATTAGTAAAAGATTTAGGAAAATTAAGCTGTAAGTCTCAGACGAACAAAAAAGTGATAAAGGCTGTAAGTATAACCTAATTTTTCTAAATCTTTCTTTCTACATAAAAAACTGTGTATGTATTTTTGTATAACAATGTTGCATTGATAAATATTTTTACAGTGTGGGTATACAAAAAAAAACTTCAAGTCGTATTGGGGAGGGAGGGGGCACTATTGTACTACCGGAGCCACACTTATATATTTATATATACCGGCTGTATACTATACAACAGAATTTTTTAATGTAAGTTTTAATTAAAATTCACAAATCAATTGAAATTTAGTTAATTGTTAATTGTAGTAAATCACAATTAACAATTAATTAATTGCTAATTGTAGTGAATCACAATGAACAATTAATTAATTGTTAATAGTTACTACTACAGTTAACAATTATCATCAGCAGCCTGCGGCAGTCCACTGCTGGACATAGGCCTCCCCCATGGAGCGCCACCTAGCCCGATCTTCGGCTACACGCATCCAGTTTCTGCCAGCCGCCCTGCGCAGATCGTCGCACCATCTAGCCGGGGGGCGTCCCACACTACGTTTACCGAGACGCGGTCTCCACTCCAGCACTCGTCTGCTCCAACGATCGTCGGATCTCCGACAGACGTGACCAGCCCATTGCCACTTAAGTTTGCTAATTCGAAAGGCTATGTCGGTGACTTTAGTTCTCTGGCGGATTTGTTCATTCCGAAACATATCTACCAGAGAAACTCCGAGCATAGCTCTCTCCATAGCTCTCTGAGCGACTCTAAGCTTATGAAGCAGACGGACTGTCAGCGTCCACGTTTCGGCGCTGTAAGAGAGTACGGGTAGGACACACTGGTCGAAGACTTTTGTCTTCAGGCTCTGAGGTATGGGCGACGAGAAGACCGGACGAAGTTTCCTAAATGCTGCCCAGCCTAACTGAATCCTTCTATCGGCTTCTTTCTCGAAGTTGTCTCCACCCAATTGCAAGACTTGCCCGAGGTAGATATACTCCTGGACAACTTCGAGAGTTTTACCACTGACGACGGTCGGTTGTGGATCCAGATGATCATTGACCATGACTTTAGTTTTATCAAAGTTCATGGTCAAACCGACTCGTCGAGAGGATTCATTTAGGCTGTTCAGCATCCCTTGCAGTTCCTCTAGCGATTCTGCCAAGATCACGATATCATCGGCAAAACGCAGGTGTGAGATGTACTTACCGTTTACGTTTATGCCTCGTCCTTTCCAGTCTAGCGTCTTGAAAACGTCTTCCAGTGCATTAGTGAACAGTTTCGGGGATATGACATCCCCCTGTCTCACACCGCGATACAACTGGATTTGTTTTGTTTGACTGCCCTGTACTCGAACGGACATCGTGGCGGCATTGTAAAGACATCTCAATACCTCGATGTATCGATGATCTACCTGGCACCGCTGCAAGGCTTCCATGACAGCCCAGGTCTCAATGGAGTCAAAGGCCTTCTCATAATCCACAAATGCTAAGCACAGGGGCGGATTATACTCGTTTGTTTTCTGTATAATTTGCCGCACTGTGTGAATGTGGTCTATGGTGCCGAATCCTCCTCGAAACCCAGCCTGCTCTGGGGGTTGAAACTCGTCAAGTCTTCGTGCGAGTCGATTGGTGATGACCCTCGAAAACAACTTATAGACATGGCTCAGGAGCGAGATGGGCCTATAGTTGCTAAGTAGCGTCCTATCCCCTTTTTGTGGAATAAGACGACTATGCTCCTGTCCATGCCCGAGGAGTTCTCCCATTCTGCACGACGATTCTGCACGAGTTAACAATTAAATAATTGTTAATTGTAATATTCCACAATTACAATTGATTAATTGTTAGCTGTTGTGGTTACGTTTACGAATTAATCAATTGTTAATCTTTAATTGTTCTCGCAATTAAAATTTGCCCAACACTGCCTACAGGAAGACAGGGGTGACTATATGTATGTATGTATGTATGTTATATCATGTTCCAAACACTTGAAGGCTTATTGTTTAAAAAAGAAAAGAATTCCTCTCTAAAAGGGTAAACGCTGATAATCCTTTGGAAACCGCTAAGCTCACGCGTTATTGAATCTAACGCAGAAAGAGGGTAATTTAAGGTAATTCGTCTTGATAGTATCGCAGGCCGCACGGAGCAAAAATTCCATTTTCTGCTACATTACCCGGGTCAATCCCGGCGCCCTGTTCTCATGCCCTTCTTCCTATCGCCGGTGTACAAACGAATATTGGCGAAATGAAATACAGTCCCGCTTTCCGGCTGAAACGAGAACTGCAATTAACTCGCTTTCGCTGTCTACGAATTTCGCGTTGAGATCTCCCCATTGTTTCTGAGCGCTTCACTGCGCTGTTTTTTTTTTTTCGGTTTGTTTCAACTCCTTCCGCACTTGCATTGTTATGTATTAACGTATTCGCAGCGGGAATAAAAGACACGTCAACACAAAACATTGTCCATCCGTCCATAACTTAAGCTCTCGGCACTTGTCGGTGCTGCAATATTCTGTTTTCCCGGTCCAAGGCTGGTTCCCTCAATTCTTTATATACGTTTTCAACTTTTTCTTTTAATTGGTCAGTAAAATTTCTTGTTTCAATTTTCTCTGTGTGATGCTCGAAATAAAATTCATTACAAACTAGTTGCCTAACCACACTTCCCATCCTATTCTCAGTGTATTGCAAGATTTAGGGTTTCTTCTTAATCTTTCTTTTCGACAGATTATTTTTTTCATAGGATAGGAAGGCAAACGAGCAGGCGTGTCACCTGATGGAAAGCAATCAACGCCGCTCATAGATATCCGAATTTGCTATAGGCAGCGCGGAAGCGTTGCCGACCTTTAAGGAAAGTGTCATTATGGGAGTGGGAGGGATGAGGAGAGGGGAGGAGAGGTTGTTGGTCCTCCGGAACTCAGTCACTAACCGTACGAAGCGCAGTAGCTAACCTACAACTAAGACGCAGGTTTTCTGCGGGAGTGTGGTACTTCCCCGGGCGAGCCGGCCCATTCATGCTACAGACAAATAATATGCCATTCTTGACAAAGTATTCATCTGCAGCGTGGCTCTACCACTTTCAAAATTATTGGCGGTAAGAAAATAATTTAGTTTCGTCCGGTGAGCGCTTGAGTTCCGGATGCCTTACCCCATAAAGATACTTTCTTTAAAAGCCGGGAATCTCATAGACATCCGCAGTGCAGAATGCAGGCGGATGTCTATGAGCGACGTTGATTGTTTTCCATCAGGTGACACGCCTGCTCGTTTGCCTTCCTATCGTATAAAAAAATCTATTCCTTAGCACTTAGGCACTAGGCATTAACTTTCAAAGGAAGATTTTCTGAAACACCGTACCGTATAATAAGATTCGCTGGGAATCGATATAATAGCACTAAAGCTAAGCTATTTTTAAAGCGTGTTATATTACCTTGTAGCCTACTTGACTAACCTTCTGTGAAGTAAGTCTGGTAAGGCTAAGCTTATAAAATATAATAGTAATAATAATAATTTATCCAAGTTAAGTTTAGGTAAGTGGGTTAAGGTAGGTAAGGGTTGGTGAGAAGGTGCCTTTCCTTGGATGCATGCTTGCATGCAGGATTAATAACCGTAGTAATAATATTATTTTTATAGAGATATTTTTTTATATTAATAATATTGTTATTAAGAGAAAAAATATTTAAATAAATAATAATAATGAGACTATTGTTACGGACAACGCTATATTTGTAAATGATATTGTGGTAGTAGGTCGAACCCAATTCAAAGCGTGTTAGCAGACAACAATATTATATCAGGAAAACCTCGTGGAAACTGCAACGAACGAAAGAATGAAATATTCGACGAGAGACGGTGTGAAGCGGCTTTAAAGCGATTAAGGTCATTCCACATAAGGATTTAAAAAAATGCATATATTCTCGAAAGACCGCGTCAGAGTTAAGCTTACTTTTTCAGAGTAAATTAAAAGAGCGATAGCAAGTAAAACGCTCGAAGGTGGCACTCCCGAGAATAGAGCTATTTGCATACAAATCCTTGTATGTGAGCTAGTTTGAATGTAAATTACGTAGATACAGTGTGGGTAATACTAAACTTTACCGTGACTCATTGTAATGTAGTCCGTATTATAAGGCTATAAGGTACATTTTTGTTTGACGCCTAAAAAACTGCAAAATTGCTCCGCAAATATAAGAATGCTTAAGATTGCGGAAGTATGTATGTATTGTCGTAAAAAGTAGTGTAGTCTAATATATTCTCCTACTTTCCCGCGTAAACTTAAAGTTTTTTTTATGGTGTAATGAAAAGTAAACAGTTTTTTGGCCCAGTCTATATATTTCCTACTACGCTTACCCAATATGGATTGGCGGGGTACTCAGACGTGAATTAACCCTACTGGTATTACTTCTTGATAAAACTTGATATCAACAACGTCAGTCCACTACTGGACCTTTGCCTCCGCCAAGAAGCGCCTGATCTTCGGCTTCACGCATTCAGTCTGCCAGTCACTCTGCGCAGATCGTCTCACCATCTAGTCGGGGGACGTCATATACAATATTTACTAGTTAGCCACTGAACCAATTAGTTCGTCAAAAAAAAAAAAGAAACGTAGCCATTAATTTTCCCAAGTCTTAATAGACGTGGTGCGTCCTATAAATAAGTAATACAAAAAACATAAAGTCAATTCTCAGTTTTATAATATTTTGATGAAGATGTTGGGCCTCCGGAACTTGGCCGCTCACCGTACGGAGCGCGGTAGATAAGCTACCACTCAGACGCCGGTTTTCTGCGGGAGCGTGGTACTTCCCCGGGCGAGCCGAACCATTTATGCTACAGACAAATATTATGCCTGCGTGGCTCTACCACTATCAAATATTCTGCTATATATCGTACACAAGAGAATTTTTTTCCATATTAAACTAAAATCAACTATTAATTTAAACAATGAATTAATGTTTGAAAATACTCCATTAACATCACACTACAAGTTTAAAAAAAATGTATTTGAACTTGAGTGGATGAATGAAAAAGTATTTTATTAACGATTGAAAATTTTAACAAGGGTATATAAATATACATAGGAAGAGTGTGAACTAAAAGTAGCAATTGAAAAACGTATCAATTAATTTTCCGAAATCTCTATAGACGGGGTGCGTTGTATAAAAAAAAACGTACGGTTCCTTTGAAGAAATACATTTCTTCGTCTGAATATAAATTACCCACTCAGATATTTCCATTGGACTATCTCGATTGAATTTGAAAGCCTTATTTCATACATTGGTCGCTCAGCAATATTTCTCAGGGTAATCGTGTCCCAAAGGTACAAGCTTCGTTAAAAGAAGATCAGTACTGTATAGGAAGACCGTATAATAAACTTTACCGTACTTACCTATCGGAATTTAATCTAAATTTATGAAACAGTTTACTTTCAGAGGCTATATTATATATTCTTTATAAACATACGTACATGATGTTTCTATTAAGAAAGCTTTTAAATGCTTAAAGGAGTTTTATTTACAAAAAATATTTAAGACGATTAATGGAGTCAGGCGTTAATTTGCGGAAATCCATCACCATATGGACAGTCAAAAGTTTTACCTAGCCAAGATCCGCAACAAGTAAACAATAACAGAAAATTAATAATGTGTGTTTTCCTGCCGGATGAAGTGGATTTATTTGGAACTTTAACCAAAAACTTACCGAAAAACGGCCAGCAACTCTCCACCCACCAATCACTATACACAACACCAAACACACACTACCACTTTTCCACCTTCAGGTATAGTAGACTCTACGGAAGACAACCGAAAAGTGACTTGCCATTACATAAAAATGTTTACTTAACACAATATACAGGATGCATAATTCAAGACGTATAACATGTTTGAATAATTTGGTAAAAATAAGTCAATATAATTTTATATTTTTTGGACCACAGTTTCTATGTTGAGGTTTTTAACACGTAAGACGCCATGGGGTGTATCAATGACCTCATCTTGTTTGCTTTATTACGTCATGGGGGCTACTGGTGACTACTCTACCTCAATCCTCACTAGGTTTCTATTAAAAAAAGTTTTGGGTACATATTATGATAAATTACATCCATTGTTAAAGGAAAGTTCTTTTTTTAAATAAATTCGTTTTTCTTTAATGGCGTTAAATGTGTAAATATCAAAGATATGTATATACGAGACTTTTCCCGCGCACTTACTTCAGTGACGATGTGTTTTTATTTCATTTCATAATCTTATATTATTATCAGTTATATTTTTTAATTGTGGTGGCGTATTACGCTATATAGTTCGATTAAGGCGTATAAGTGAAGTGATATGAAATAAATATGTGTATCGTAACGTTTTAGGTTGACTGAAATAGTCCATAGAAGGTGTTGATAAAATAGCCACCATTTTATCAAGGGGTAACGTGGTAAGGTGACTTGTTACATTACTAGAGATTAGATATTATTGTATTTTACTTGATACTGGCATAATAGTTAAGCCAGAAATGCTGTGACTGCGCTTAGTACTGTGACGTATATAGACGATGAAACAGACAAGACAGGTGATATCTCAAATGCTTTAGTTAGGTCAATGTGTGATTTAATGAATAAATTTTTATTTCATTTTTATTAAGGCGTAATAAAAGTTTATTCATAAAAGCGTAATACGGGGCGTAATGGGACACGCAATTTCTTTTGGTGGCTGCCTTACGAAGCCATTATAGTAGCAAATGCCAGTTGATGGGCAGCAGACAGGAAATCTGCCTACAAAGCGTTTATAATTGTGAGGGAGACCGATACTAGCAGTGTAATATTGGCGCTATTGGTAAAAATTTTTAAAAAATAAAATAAATTTCTAATTTTTACAATTACAGGTGTGACAAGCCTTCGTGACGTGAAACTGTTAGTAGAACCATCTACAGTCATCAGGGGAAACACTGCTGCACTCATATGCTCAAGAGATATGCAAGGAGCGCCATTGTATTCGGTAAAGTGGTACAGAGGCAATCACGAGTTCTTCCGGTACACGCCAATGGAGGAGCCTGACATCAGAGTCTTCGGTTTGCCGGGAATATATGTCGATGTGAGTAGTTACATCTAAATTCATCTTAACACAATCCACTACCGGGCAATCGCTAATCAGTCGATTATTCCTGCCACGAAAAAATCTTTTATTTTGCCTTCAGAATATTTATTCCGATTTGCGGTCTCTACTCTTGTGTAAATTTGTATAGGCTGCTACTATGATCCCTTGTCTATTAGGTATCTGGCCAGGTCGGACGTTGTTTTATTTCAAAACTAATGCCCTTGTTATTCCAAGTCTGAAAAAACTTAGAAGTGATTTTCATAGTGTTACTATTTAATTAATAAAAATAAAAACGATTGTTGACACATACATGAGATTTTTCACATTTCATATTTCACGCAATTTTATTTAATAACTGTCCAAAATCATAACATTTTTCGCCGACTTTTGTCTGCAGAATACACAGGACAGCTTGTCTGGGGAACTATAACTTTCCTAGAAGACGAACTTCTGAATAGTAATCTTGTTCAATTTATCATTCGGTGAACTCCTTCTTTTATCTTCTAGACTCTCGTCTTTTAACCATTTATTACGACACTGATGCATGTTATGCATATATTATAGTGATTCACTGAACACTCTTGCTACATTTTCTATAATGAATTAGCTGTTGAAGTCGACATTGCTTTTCGTCATTTCCATAGCAACCGTTGCTATGATTTAAAAATCTCAATAGCAACCTTTGCTACAATCTTCATAAAAACCTTGTGTTATGGCGTTATAACGTACACTCAATGTGCTACTATCTTAGATACCTTCACGCAAGTACCATTAAAATTACATGAACTTACACTGGTATCGGATGAACGATGCGCGAACGCATAGTAAAGTCCACACAAGAATGTATTTTATATCGTACAAGTAAAAGTCAAGTAAACGTACGTATATATCGTACAAGTTAAACTCAAGTAAACGTACGTATATATCGTACAAGTTAAACTCAAGAAAATAGCAATACACTTTGCTATTTGCTTGCGTTACAAAAATACCGTGGAATATTTCTAAAATAGAAAGCACGTGCCTTTGCAACCGTAGGTAATTCAGACGAAACTGCTCGTCTCAATATGGCGAGAAATTGACAAAGCGTTAGATACCTGATACCGATGAATTCGAAATCCATATTTGAAATTCCCGGATTCCATTCGCCGGTGTATCGGATTCACTTGTCTTTTGTCTTCCATCGGATTGTATAGATTAGAATCTACTTCCGCGGCAGAAATATTTCTATTTCAGTTTGAATAGTGGATACAATTATTTAAAATTGGTAATATATGTACATACATATATGTACTGTTTTATCGGACTTCATAATTCTGTACTTTTTATTTTTTACAGCTTATATATTTCAATTTTTTATAGCGAAGCAGGTAAACGGGCATTCGGTTTACCCGGTATTCAGTGATCACTGTCGTTCATAAATATCCATAACGCTAGAGTCATGTCAGATGCGTTGCGGGCCTTTGCGAATACATACGCTCGTCTACATTCAAAAGACGAGCAATTGGCTTAGTGGCGGGACCCTCCGCCCGCGTAATCAATGGTCGCGGGTTCGATCCCCGCATCGGAATAAATATATGTATGGATTACAAATATTTATTCCGAGTCTGGTAACCCCGCCAATCCGCATTGTACAAGCGCGGTGGGTTATAACGTATGTTCCTCCAGAAATTGAAAGGCCCGTGCTCAGCAGTGGGATATGTATGAGCTGATAAAAAATAATATTGTATCTACATGGGAACATCGCGGTTGGTAAGGGCACATCTATGTTTGCATAAGGCATACCAATTTTTCTGAAAAATGGAAATCAAATTACTAAATCAGTCAATTAATCTTGTCCAAGGTGATGAAATATAGACTTTATTTCGATGCTGATAATAAGCTTCAGATTTGTGTTTGGTGGCTGGCTTGGTGATTATCAGTATGCCAATGTGTTCACTTTGGTAAAAAAAATTAAAGTAATACTTTATGTCTCTCTTATTAGAACTAAGATTGTGTTACAAATTAATTTTAGACGAATTGATCACTTCTATATATACTTGGCGCATCAACGCACTATCAAGATCTCTTGGCTCGTTGGCGCACTATTCACTAGGCGGCGTGTTACTTGGACGGCGATCACAATCAATTGATCGCTATTTTCCAATACAATCACATGATACGCGCTCGAAACAAGCAATATATGTCTACATTGTGCATACACTAAAATATGGATATACTTCACATTTCCAGATGAACAGATCTAACGGCACCCAAGTTCTTCTGCGTCGCTTAGACCTTGGCCTCGCTGGGAATTTCAGTTGTGAAGTCACCGCCGAGTCGCCCTCTTTCGCCACCCAAATAGCCACAAAGTTCATCGATATTATAGGTGAGTCTACACAATCCAAATTTATGACCCTATGAAGAAATCCACGAAATATTTTATTTTCTTCTTTCAAGGCTATAGCTATCATGCCAGTGTCAAGTTACCTTGACATTGACTTGACATTGACATTGACTTGTCATTGACATTGACTTGACATTGACATTGACTTGACAACTTATATTTTAAGATAGTTGTTGTCATTTAAATGACAACCACTATCTTAAAATATAAATTCAGATTGTCATGATACCTCCTGATAAAATGGTGACCACTCTATCAAAACTTGCATAGACTTTTGCTATTAAGTTGAAAAGATGTACATGTATCGTACATGCATTTATTTCATTCCATTTGACTTCTACGTCTTATCAAAACATATCATAACATATGTACATACAAAATTGAACAATGTAAGAGGGAGCGGCTTACGCTGAGCAAGAATCGTTTTGTGTTACGTTTTACTTCATGTGGACAAGCAGAATTTTATTATATTATGAATATTACTCAGCTAAGATCCGCGACAAGCAAATAAAAATAGAAAAAAAAAATGTGTGTGTTACGGAAAGAAGTGGATTTACGGGGAACTTAAATTAAATCCTACCGAAAAACGGCCGTCAGCAACTCTTCACTTTCCAACCAACGAATCCGAACACACGCAACCACTCTTCCACAATGTACTCAACACTTGTTTCGCCTCAACACGAGGCGTCATCAGATATAGTAGACTATGGAAGACAACCTTGAAGTGAATTACAATAGATAATTATATTACTATTTATTTTTTTATGTTTTCTATTTATTTAAATATTAAATTCAATATTTATTTAGGTTTTAATTTTAGCATTAAGTTTCTGCAAGAAAGTGTCAGAAATAAACATTTCTATATCTATTATAAAAATGAGATTACATGAGATTACATGAGATTACATGAGATTATAAAAATTAAATATTTTTCATTTTCAAATTTCCATTTTCCAAAAAAAAAAATTGGAAAATGAACGATGGTGTACACATTACAACCACGAGCTTCATGAGCTGTACAATGAGCCGAACGTCATCAAAAGCATTAAAATTGGACGCCTTCGTTGGACTGGGCACGTAATACGGATGGACGAGGTACCCAAACGGCTACTTGACAGCAAACCAAATGTTCGTAGAAGCCGTGGAAGGCCTAAACTCAGATGGCTAGATGGAGTCGAGGACGAGGAGAAAGGCAATCGGTGTGAGGCGCTGGACAGAAAAAGCCAAACTAAGATCGCAGTTGTAATACAGTTGTAATGCCTTGATGATGATGATGATAAAAATTAAATAAAAACTTTACATTACTGATGTATGTGGTGGGAAAAGTCTGCTCACATAGTTATAAATACATTTATAATTATATATCATAGAGAGAGAAATAGAGGACAAGTCCAATGTAAAAATAAGTATTCCAATAGCGTACAAAAATCACGTAGTAGAGCCGCATTGGCAGATATTACATAACACGGTCCAGCGACATTATATACGGTAATAAGTCAAGCATCCTCGTGCGATATCTTCGCTTGTCGTGATTTACTGTCATAATTTGATACTGTATTGACCAATAAATTGTCGCCGTGCCACGGTAACGAGTGTTTTCGTCTCTATTGTATTGTGCCATCCTGATTTATGATCTCAACTCGCTTTGAGTAGCAATGAGCTATAGGTGTTCGGATTCAGTTGTAGGAATGCGTTGCGGAAACAGAAATTGTTACTTTATGTATTTGTTACCTGTAGGGTACGATCTCGGCACATTTTATTTGCTTCCTCCACACTCATCACTCTCTTCATGCAATCTCGTGGGTTCGAGCTCCTCTTGACCTGGCCTTTCTTAAAAACTTCGGCAATCTGGTCAAGGTATGTTTTCCTTGGTCTTCGCCTACCGACCCTTCCATCCACATTAGTATAGTATTATGGTGTTATTTTTTTTATAAAAAATCCACAATATCTCATATGCTAACACTTGTACAAATTAATAATAATATAATATAAGCCTTTATTCATATAAATACATAATATATTAAAATAATTTTATACATCATCATTCTTGTTATCTGTTTGCCTAATGACGAAGGCCTCTCCCAATATTTTCCATTGACTCCTATCCCTGTTTCTCCTAATCCATAATTCTTCTGCTATTTCTTTTATTTCATCGTCCCATTTTTTGTATTGTCTTCCGCGTCTCCTTTTCAGGTTTCTCGAGTACCAATCGGTGATTGTCCTACTCTATTTCCTTTCTCCTCGAAGAGTATGTCCTGTCCGATGCCGTTTATATATCCAAATAGTATCAGTAGGTAATATATAAAGTTTGGTCTTGTTCCTTATGACTGAATTCCTTATCCTATACGATTTCTTTATGTTTAGCATGCTTCTTTCCATTGATCTTTGGTAGACTTGTACATATTATGACAACTTAAATGGCTCAATGGTCACTGGATCAACTCCCGCGTTGGAATAAGTAATGTGTATGGCAGACGGATATTTATTCGGAATCTTGCTGTCCCGCCAATCGGCTTTGGACAAGTGCGGTGGGTTAATAAAAATTAGCCAAGAAATTAGAAAGCTCCGTGCCAAACAGTAGACCATTGCCAACATATATGGCAACATTTAAAATATATCGTTAAAAGTTATTTCATATGTTAGTCAAAAATGTGTACGATTTCCAAATTTTTTTAGTTTTAGTTACCATTTATAACTCGCCAGTCCAGAAAGTTGTAATAGTATTAGAAAATAGGGCAGGGCCTCCGCAATTATGTGTCCGACTGGAAAAATTGACTGAACCAGGCTAAGGCCCTACCCGCGGCTGTAATGCCTTGATGATGATGAACAATAAACAAACATAATTAGCGTTCGCGTGAAAGTAATTATTCTAGCGGCACAGATCTTGAGCGCCGACCTTGATAGAACATGATATTATATCTGTCATACAGGAAGTGGTTACCTTGTTCTGACATTATTTTCAGTTTTAGTTACCAATATAAAATATTTTCACACGCGAAGCTAAACAAACAGTTCCAATAAAGTGAACGAATATCGCCATATTCGCAAAATTTGTTGGCTGGCGAACAAGTCGGTGAATCTTTGTAGAATTTCAAGAAAACTTGTAAAAATTCAACAACACAGTTTTATAGACGGAAAACAATGTCAATTTATATTCCACTGCGTGTTCTCCGAGCAATGAAATCGAATTTCAAGGAGCAAACACAATGTTACAGAAATGTTTCGTGAGTTTCACAAGATTAGCGTTGGCAATATAGCTTTAAACTTGGATCATTATTTTATTTTCTGTGTTCAAAACAACTTGAATTTGATGTAGTTCTGTCAGGAGGCAAAAATATTAAATATATATTTTGTTTGAAAAGGAATCCTTTATGATTTTTTTTAATGGCTTTTAATGGTGCCAAATGAGCATGAATGATTTTGCCAAAGTCTCGTAGAATGGAGAAGACATGTAGAAGATTGATCGATCCCTTTATAACTTTACGTAGCCGATAACTATTCATTCATTCATTTGAAATAATGGCTTTCAATATCAATATCAGCCCGCGGCAGTTCACTGCTGGACATAGGCCTCACCCAAGGTGCGCCACCTAGCCCGATCTTCGGCTGCACGCATCCAGTCTCTGCCAGCCGCCTTGCGCAGATCGTCGCTTCATCTAGCAGAAGGGCGGGACGCCCTACACTACGTTTGTCGAGTCGCGGTCTCCACTCCAGCACTCGTTTACTGCAACGATTGTCGATTCTCCGACAAACGTGTTCAGTCCATTGCTACTTCAGTCTGCTAACTTGAAGAGCTATGTCGGTGACTCTGGTTCGTTTTGAATTCTGTCCACCAGAGAAACCCCGAGCATAGCTCTCTACATAGCTCCCTGAGTGACTTTGAGTTTGTCGAGGAGACTGACTGTCAGTGTCCACGTCTCGGCACCGTAAGAGACTACGTAATACGTAAGTAATGGCTTTCAATAGTGCCAAAATAGCACGGATGATTTCGCCAATGTCACGTAGAACAGAGAAGACACGAAGGAGATTAATCAGTGCGGTGCAGTTAATCAGTGCAGCCGATAACTAAAAAACATTTTAAAACAAGATTTGACACATGCCAATACAACATGATGTCATAATTATTATAGTGAAAGAAAATATTAATACATATTATATAAATGGACAGATATTTTGTTAGTCTCGCTAAAACTCAAAAACATCTCGCCCGCTTTGAATTTTTTTTATTTTATTTAACTACAATACAGGGCAGATATACAAATAAAAAAATATAGGGAAAAATTAAAAAATCTTTTCCTTTTTTTTACTTCTAATTATTTTCAATAGATGGCGTTCGTGATGGCTTTATAGTCTAACGGACGTGTGTGACAAAACTGTCGTTTCTTTTGTGCGATTTTGAATAGTATTGCATACCTAAATACTAACCTACCAAGAGATATAATTTTCGTTAATTGGAATTAAATGAATTGTAGGTGAAACAGAGTTCACTGGGTCATCATGTATTTAGTTATAAATATAAATAAGGCAAATAATAGTTTTGAATGTCGTTTCTTCTATCAGGTAAAAAAAAAATATTTAAAATTTTATATATATATATATATATATATATATATATATATATATATATATATATATATATATATATATATATATATATATATATATATATATATATATATATATATATATATATATATATATATATATATATTCACGCCTATCCCCCGCAGGGGTTGGCAGAGACCACAGAGCTCCATCCGCTGCCATTCATCGCAGCGAAACGGCTCGTCATTGGTCGCTTTTCGCCCTCGTGAGAATCAGGACGTGACGGATGGCGAACCACGTCGCCGTCATTTTTCGACAAATTAGGTATATTAAATTCGTCTTAGTGAATCCCACGAGCCGCAAGGGAGGATGGAGGTCAGCCCCAGCAGAGCCCTGCATGCTGAGGTAAGGCACCATAGTCCCCGGGGGAGCCCGACCCCGGGACGATCGGCACGCTTTCGACTAGGCTCGCCCCTAGCCACGCATCCATTGGCACGGCAGACCGTGGATTGGCGGAGAGGAAGGGAAAGGATAGAGAAGAAAGGAAGGGGTAGAAAAGGAAATGCGGATTGGGGGGGTTACCAGACGCGGAATAAACATTTATAAATCCATATAAATATTTATTCCGATGCGGGAATCGAACCCGCGACCATTGATTCAGCGGGCGGAGGGCCCCGCCACTAAGCCAATCGGTCGGTCAGCCAATCGGTCGGTCGGTTAAAATTTTAAATTACATAAAATATATCGTAATTTATATTTAATAAATTAAAATCTCAATTCATGCAACTCACCAAATCTTTTTATATTATTAAGATATGAGAGATACAGTATATAAAAAAAGATTATCATTGTGTATTTTTTAATTATTATTACTAATGGCCTTCGATAAAAATAAGGAATGTTAATATGTAAAACTGCACAGTTGTAATTTTTCTGATTTATCAAGAGTTATGTGGATAGTCAAAAGTTTTACTTAGCTAAGATCCGCGACAAACAAAACAATAACAGAAAATTGATAATGTGCGTTTTTTGCGCTGGATGAAGTGGATTTATTAGGAACTTAAACCAAAAACTTACCGAAAATCGGCCATCAATTCTCCACCCACCAACCACTATACACAACACCAAACACACATTACCACTTTTCCATCTTGTAAACGACACGTGTTTCGCCCCAACACGAGGCATCTTCAGGTATAGTAGACTCTACGGAAGACAACCGAAAAGTCAAGAGTTGACTCAATCAAGCTATATCATGTAGGAAAACGTCAAACATCAAAATAAGACGACCATAATTTTATAATGGCACATTGAGACGGTGGATAAAAGATGAGTGATATAATAAATTTATTGCGGATGTAGATGCAACGGGTCGGTAGGGAAAGACCAAGGATAAAATACCTTGACCAAATTACCGAAGTTCTTAAGATAGGCCAGGTCAAAAGTATCCTTATCCGATGAGCTTATACGAAGAGAGTGATAAGTATGAATAAAGTGTGCCGAGATCGTAGCAGATGGAGATCTATGATCCCGTAGGGATAGGCAGAAATTGATGATGATATGTATATATAATTTCATAACACTTTGATCGTTCTCTATGATTTTACAGCGCTACCAGCGTTCAGTCCGACCCTTCAGGCAGACAAGGACCGGTATCAACCCGGTGAGACTCTTCGTGCAAATTGTTCTTCGTCTCCAGCGAGGCCCGCTGCTAATCTCACCATCTACGTCAATGATGAGCCGGTAAATTTTATTTGTATTTGGCAATTCTTCAATGAAAAGTTTAACAAACGAGCAAGTAGGTCAGCAGATGGCAATTAATAAACCATCGTGGACATTTGCAATGTTAAGGTCACTGCAATTGTATTAGGTAAGGTTGTGAATAACGACAAAGGAAGAAAGATGTAAGCAGAATAAAAAGTGAGAGCCAATGATCGCAGGATAAATATAAGTATGATCTACATATACATATTTATGCCGAGTTATGGCGTTCCGTCAATTCACCTTAGACAAACGTGATAGGTTAGTCTCTGTTTTAATCATGGTATGAAAGAAAATCAACCTCTATATTTGATATCACTAAATCTGAGAACTAAAGTCACCGATATAGCCTCTCGAATTAGCAAACTGAAGTGGCAATGGGGTGGTCACGTTTATCGAAGATCCGATCGCTAGAGTAGACGAGTGATGGATGGATGACGTAGTATGGGATATCTCTTGGCTAAGTGGTGCGATCTGCATAGGGCGGCTGGCAGATACTGGATGCGTGAAGTCGAAGATTACGTTAGGTGGCACTTCTTGGGGAGACCTATATCCAGCAGTGGACTGCTGCGAACTGTTGATGATAAGGTATTATTGAATAAAAAAAAGTTTCAAAAGTTCAATTATTTTTTTTTAGCTTCGATCATCAGAAACCAGCCTCCATCCATCTGAAAATGGATTATACACAACGAGCGTCAACGTAGAACTGAAAGTCACCCCGAATCTTTTCCCAAGTGGCAGGCTTAGAGTGGAATGCTGGGCTTCAATTTACAACGTGTACAAGAAAACAGCCAAGTTAGATTTCTTCACACCAGAGACTGATCCACGCCCTGAAAGAAGTAAGTTTCTGATTGAAAGCTATTGCTGCTGCTCATAGGAATTCACAAAAGTATTATAAAAGCGGTGCTTGCTTTTAAGGTTTTTTTTGTGTGCAAATACTCGTTCTTGTTTCCATTAAAGATTTTTCCTCGTTCTTTTTCAATGCCGGGAACTATGATTGTATTATAAGAAACTGTGTTTTGAGGCGAGAATTACAGGCAAACTATTTTAGAAAAGTATCTAAGGATAATAACCACAGCGAAATGATCGAGGGATATCTCCACAACGATGGTCCTCAAAGTACTGATCGAAGGATATTCTCCTCAACAATGTTCCACGACTGTGTCGGCACTCGTTAATCTTCAAACAGTGTCAACACTGCCGGTGTCTATTATTCTTGATTTTGGAACGATACAACTTTAAATGACTTCTGTATTTATGGAAATTTACACTAGTAGCGGGAACCTATGTTCCTTGCTTTTGAATCATTCCCAACGCATGCAATTGCTTAAAAATGGCTTGGCGGGTAACTTCTAATACTGAATCAAGCTGTTCTTGCGTTTGGCATAGCTGATCATCGAGCAATTTCTCCAATTCAGCGTCTTCGAAGGTTTTCGGCCCTCCTTCGCGCGGACTGTCGTCAACATCGAAATCACCGTCTTTAAAGCGACGGAACCAATCGCGACACGTTGTTTCACTTGGAGCAGCATTTCCGTAAACTTATTTTAGCTCGCGGTGCGCTTAAGCAGCCGTTTCCTTTGAATGAAATAAGAAAAGTAACACTTTCTGCAAATGACGATTATTTGGCAAGAAATCAGACATTTTCACACAACTAAAAGTATATGACACCACAATAAAATCACAAACGTGTCAAAGCGGTTTGTTTATCATATGCCTAAGCTTGGCTCATGATGTTTTAGATATGTCTAAATTTACTAACACTTACTGCTGGAGTCACCTAATGACAAACAACGAGAACTTAGTTGCGCACCTAATACAAAATCTAATCTAATATAAAAAGGCTTGTTACAAAATGTAATCAAATTTAAAAAGTCCTGTTACAAAATGTTAATCCAATTTGAAAAGGCTTGTTACAAAATCTAAGCCAATGTAAAAATAACTGTTACAAAATCTAATCCAATTTATAAAAGCCTGTTACAAAATCGAAACCTATTTAAAAAAAAACTTGTTACAAAATCGAATCCAAATATCACAAACATACTTTTCAACACGATATCTTTAAATATCCAATATTCAATAAATTTTATTTTGTATATTTTTCAGTTACACTCAACGGTAGTGCGGCCAAGTGTTTCCAGAACTTCTTTTTGCTTCTCCTGTTGCTCTTTCTGCCCATGGTCATCGCCCAAGACTACGGACCGATCTATGAAGGATTCTTTGATGACACCTTCCAATACTACGACGAAGAGAGCGAAAAGAACGCGATGATGTCTCTCGTTGGCGGTTAAAGATGATATAAGTCAGAAACTCATCACTGGATCGAATTATGTGGGTGTTACTAATACTATTATATTGAATCGTTATATTTGCGATAAGTGATTTCAAATATGAATGAGAAACTGAAAATATGATTAATTAGCTATAAGACTCCTATGGCTGTTTATTTTTCCAAAAATTATCATTTTTATATTTTTTTACTTAGTTTATACGCTTATATTTTTAAATTACCAAAAAATGGGCTGTGTAGATAAATTAATATATCGTAAAAGTGTCCGCTTAGAATCGTTGTTTACTTCTTAATAAGAACTGAATCGCTGAATGATTTTATTTATTAATGGAACACACATACGAAATATAAATAAAAAGCGAATAAAGTAATTGAAATAACAGTTTGAAAAAATAGAAAGATAATAATCAACAACATAACGTATTTATGTATGTGTCACGTCATTATAAGGCTTTTACTCAGCATAAGTCGAGACTATCTATGCAAATAGATCGTCAGTCTCTGATTTTCAGTGAGGTCTCTTGGGTCACTCGTTATCCACTCCAAATATTCAAGAAATCCTGTTTAAAATTATAGAGATAATACTTGCTAAGAAAAATATTATGTAGCCACCATTCGTCAATGAAATCCCGTCCCATTTTCAGATTCTAACCCTAAAACAATGCATTATGCGAAATTTCTATGTAAAACTCTTTGAGAAACTGTGGCAAACGAGCATGCGGTTTAGCTGATAGTAAATAATCACCGTTTCTCGTATATATACACAAGGTCGTCAAATTCCAACCGTCAGATTCAAAAACTGTTTCTCGGTCATCAAATGCGTTGCCGGCCTTTCAAGGACACATACGCACAACTCTGAAATACTCCAATGTCGTAATTGATTTGAATCAATTACGACATTGGAGTATTTCGAAAGATATTTCCACACTAATTGTGGCAGAATATTGCCACCGACTCACACGGTTGTGGATTTCTCGTTTGCCTGTTCTTTTAAAAAAAAAATTCTAAGCTAACACACACACACACACACTCACACACATACATGTTCTTCAGACATATTTACATATTAGATTTTATTAAAAAATTTAGTATCGTCTTTTTTGTATGTGGGAACAGCAAGTAGCTTTTAAATATTTACAAATTATTTTTTTGCTGTTAAGCTCATGTTTTGGATAATAAAATATATAAAATGTTCATGTAGCCAGATTTGTTGTCTACCTTAAATTTATTGATATCCAACATAGAATCATTGATGTATAATTAAGTTAAATTTATAAACATTGTTTTTTTAATATTAATTTGTATAAAGAATCAAATGAAGCAATCAAAAAAGTAACAGAACGTATTGTCAATTCTATGTATAGTTATGTACTTGTTGAAATGAGAAACTAGTCTATAAATAAAAAATAAAATTGTATCTATATTTGTATTCTGATGATTTTGAATTCATCATCATCATCAACTCATGGCAGTTTCTGCTGGATATAAGCGTCTCCGAAGGCTCATCACCTAGCTTGATCGCTAGCTGTACTCATCCAGTTTCTGCTAGCCACTTTCGCAAGTCGTCGATCTGTTAATAAGGTGTACTTATCGATTGATGAGTCGTCCGATTGTAAAGGATGTCAGGTGGAAGGATTAGATTATAGTTCGAATGATCAGTAAATTTATTCTCACTGATTATTTTCTGCCAATATTGATAGAAGATTCTGCCTTCATTATTCGTGAAGCACATGGTTTCAACAAGATGGCGCTACGCCTTGTGATTTCTTCCTTATCAAATTATTAAGTCGTTTCGGCGATATCTGCTAGCCACCCAAGAAGCCGGATCTCATCCCTATTGACTTTTTTCTGTGGGTATACCACAAAAGCAGTGTAACCAAAAGGAAATATCGCCCGCGAGGTTAACGGCATCCCGACGTCATTACTTCAGCGAGTTGCATAGCTTACTGTGGCAAGATTTCAAGAGGTTTTTCGACGTGACGGTCTACGTTTAGATGAAATAGTTGTTAAGAAACAACACCCAGACTTCTCTTCTATGTAAAACATATTGAATTTTATTTAAATCGGTTTTAGTTTTTTTTTTTAATTTTTATGTTTTAACACCTGAATCTGCCACCCGACATCCTATAAAAACTCATCGACACATATGTACATTAAAATGCGTTATCGATCTGTTAACAAAAGGAAATACTTGGTAGAAAAGGATGGACAGGTATCTTAAGAAGCAAGATGTGGCCTGTCAGCTTTTTATACACAACAAAGCGCAAAAATAAATCTAGTAGTCAGAAGTCGGTCTTCTGCTCTGGTCTCACTCATAATATTTCACAGATAAGCCGAGACATTCATGCTACTATTTATGACTGTGGGCGATGTGAATGTATTATTCTATAATATGTATCGTATTATATAATAAACATTTTGAAGTGAAAACTTCTATAGCCGCGTTACACGACTCTAGGTAGGGAAAAAATCTATCGATTCGCGTCAGCAACATGCTAATGCTTAAGGTGCAACGCGCGCAGCGGCCTACGTACACGCATCACACCAACACATTGTATATACCCGATTGTATGTGTGTGCGTTCAATAAAAATACATAATATTATAATAGAATATGTGTCACACATTAATACAAAGTTGTATTCCATATTATTATTGTTTAATATGTTTTTTTGGTAAATTCTATCCTTGTTTAAGTTTAAAACGAATGTTAACTAATATATATATATATATATATATATATATATATATATATATATATATATATATATATATATATATATATATATATATATATATATATATATATATATATATATATATATATATATATATATATATATATATATATATATATATATATATATATATATATATATATATATATATATATATATATATATATATATATACACATATATTAAAAATAAATTCATAAACATAAAATGTAAATAAATTAAAATTTATTGTAAGTAATAAATGAATTTGTAATAGAAAACTTAATTTCTTCAAGCTAATTTTTATTGTATTATATAAATTATTATTAAAATTGTAGTCACTTTGTTCGTAAATTTTTAGGCAGTTACACAAATTTATTGGTATCTATATTTAATTGATAATTAATATCTTACACACTTCTTGATTCCATACTATTATACTTTAATTTAATATCCATTTTATATTGAATGATATTATATACAATTGAAATTGATTTAAAACTGTAAATACAATCAAATAAAATTCAATTTCAACTTATAATATGTTTTATTACAAATTTAGAATTCCAATTCAAAATGAAAGCTTCTCTCGTATATTATCCATTGAATAAATCATTCACTGTACCGGTAAGTAATTATTAAAATTTTTATGACTTTCAAATACAAATTATATTTGTCTTGTAAATACAAATCGTATTTAATAGTAAATAGATGGATAAATATGTTCTTTATTGTACATCAAAAACAAAGTTATACAATTATTGATTGTAATATTTATATACAAATGGCGGTCTTATCGCTAATAGCGATTTCTTCCAGACAACCGTAGGATGGAGACAATGTTAAAAAGATAATTTGATGCAGGTTTGTGATATATTATCGTTATAATGGTAGAAAAGTAAGAAAAAACCTATTAATAAACGAAGATAATAGCCACAAGCAAATATAAATATATATATGTACATACATACATACACACATACATATACATACATATACACAAATAAATATAGGTTAAACGTAGAAGTAAATGGAGCTAAAGTTTTTTTATCTGATACAAATAATTTTATAAAATAAGTATATATATATATATATATTATATATATATATATATATATATATATATATATATATATATATATATATATATATATATATATATATATATATATATATATATATATATATATATATATATATATATTATATAAAAAAGACTGGCATCGCTTTTGCTATGCCTATGCGTGGCACTGCAGATGTATATGGGCGTTGATTGCTTTCCATCACCTGATGCCTGCTCATTTGCCCTCCTATTCCATAAAAAAAATCCAGAGACGAACAAAAATTTTAAGTAAATATGGAAGGAACACAAAGCCAGATGTAAAGATGGCATAGGTAAGGTTACGGTAGGTGGGATGCGGCTACTAGGGAAAAACAGAATACAAAGAAGAAGGCCTGAAGAATTAGGAAGATGATTATGATGGTATATTGTGTTTTGGACGACCAATTAGTACAGGGCGAAAAGCGACCAATGACGAGCTGTTTCGCTGCGATGAATGGCAGCGGATGGAGCTCTGTGGTCACTGCCAACCCCTGCGGGGCATAGGCGTGAATATATAAAAAAAAATAAAAAAAAAATTAGTACAGGGGCGGGTGTGTTGCTTACGAAATCAATGGCTGCGCGTTTCAGGATAATCAGGATAAATATATGTACAGCCCCCTGATATTTATTCCGAGCTTGGATATCCTCCCAATCCAGCTGGGATAAGCGTGGTGAATTTATGTTATTTGTGAAAAATTATATGTTGAAGGTAAAATCACATGTGTTTCGGTATAAGAATATAAGAATATTATATCGTCCTCTTAGTCTCCATAGTGATAGAGGTATGATAGTACGAATAGGTGGTTTCACCAAAGATTTTTTTTTCTATACAAATTCTAGTACAAAGCCGGACTTTTACATCCAAATATAATATTGGCGACAAATGAAACCATTTGACTGTGTCGTCGTATTTTCAACGGTTAGTACAGGAATCTGAAGGTCTTTTTTCCTCTTCAAGAAAAATGAAATATGGGAAGGAGAAAGGAATTGGGGCTTGTGGAGGTTGTTCGGCGCCTAAACGTCAACGCTGATAGACCGTCTGCTTCACAAGCTCAGAATCGCTCAGAGATCTGTGGAGAGAACTATCCTCGGAGTTTCTCTGGTCGATATGTAAGAGTATGATATTCAAATTTCATTTTAGTTTTATATATACCTTTTTTAAAACAAAAAGGACTGTCTATATTAACTGTTGATTATATATAAAGCATGCATATTAGTCTCCTCCCACAGTATAAAGAATGCTACCACTTATCTCCGATATTGTGTTTGTGTAGAGTTTCAGTCTGACCTATTTGGCCCGTTCTTTACATGGCTCTTTCTCTACAATAATATCACGATTCTTGTATATAGACTCGTATAGAACTATGTAAATAGAAGAACCAAGAACAAACGGGCACTAACCACCCCTGAAGAGAACAAATAGCTCGATCTAATTGTACCAGCGTTCACTCTCGCATAAATAAGTGGAAATTATAAAGCAGTGCAATTAAGGGCGCGTTGGAAAAATCAAATTAAACCTGTAATGAACAAACATCTGTGAGTCGGGACCCCGTCGTGAATAGGTGCAGAATAGTTTTATTTGAGTAAATGAATATAAATTTTAATATTAAAAATGAAAATTACAAATACATATATACATATCGTCACGCCTGTCTCCTGTAGGGGTAGGCAGAGACCACAGATCTCCATTTGCTACGATACCGGCACACCTTCCTTGTTTCCTCCACACACATCCATTCTTCCTCTCACATTCATCGTAACGGAGCGGCTCTCCGTGAGTTGCTTCTCGCCCTCGTGGGAATCAGGACGTGACGGGTGGCGAACCTCGTCGCCGTCATTTTTAACAAAATAGGTTAATTAAAATTCACCATAGTGAATCCCACGAGTAAGGAAGGATGGAGGTCAGCCCCAACAGAGTCCACATGCGGAGGTAAAGCACCATAGTACTCGGGACCCGATCCTGGGACGGCTGGCACGCTTGCAATCAATCAAATACCTCTAGCGGTGTTTCCAAACCGACATGGCATTGGAACCAAAAAACAAAACAGCAACGCTTCTGTAATATATTTATAATATATTATTTAATATTATACATAATTATTGACACTTTGCTTTGTTTTTATCGTAAATTTATGCGTGTATATATAAATATGTATATGTATAAATAAATATATATATATATAGTCTCTATTCTTTCATTAACCTGTGCCCCTTAGTGCGAGTCAGCATTAACTCACCGCATAGTTTGTACCAACAGCTTCCGCGTATCGGATATGGTAAGGAAACTAAGATAAGCGTTCTATTCTAAAGAAATAACGCAAGGGTATTTATTTTATTTTATAGGCATAGCAATTTTTCATGTTCCAATCATTGTGACGATATTTAAACAAATAAACATTTTTCTCATACTCCATGTGCATATATCATAGGAAGGATGGGTCACTATAAATACCGATTTTCTTTCATAGCTTTTGAAATGTTTATAGAACCATTCTTATTTAAGGCATTTAAAAGGTATTTCTTGAAGTAAATACGAAGTATTCCATCGGATACGCTTTAAGTTTACTCAGATGGCATCAAAAGTGAGAAATAAGAATTGATTTTTATTCTTCAAGTAAACATTGCTTGCTTGAGGAATAAAAATCAATGTGAAATTTTTGAAGGTCATTGGCCAGTAGCAGACTGTTAAGGCTGTATTTATCTAAGAAAAATATAATATAGAAAAGAATACAAAAAAATAGAATTGAAATTTTATATAAAATATTACAATTGTAATTTTATATATAAACTTAACAAATATTACAATTGTAATTATATATATATATATAAAATCAACAAAAATTACAATCTTGATTTTGTATAAAAACGCCAAAATACATAGTAGAAAGTAATTGAAAGCTGTGAAGGCTAAATCCCTCTGACTATAAAAGCCCGGAGCAAATACCCGGGAAGCTATTGCACTATGCAGACTAGAAACTGCTTTATTGATGGAAAAATCCTTTACTCAATCCGGGACTTTTCAATCAAAGACTCGTGAAATACGGTTGGCGTATAAACAAATTTTATATAATATGTTAGAGCTAGTAACTTGTTATGTTAATATTTGTAGCAAATGCAATATACTAACAAAATTATATTATTATTTACAAGCTAATTTAGCAGACGTGGTTCTGAACTTTTTGTATGGCATAGGCGGGCAAACGAGCAAGCGTATCGTGTACGGTACTTACAAATGGAAATGGGTGATGGCTCAGTCAAAACTCCCATTAATTGATCAGAGAAATTGGTTTTTTGCCACCGCCCGACCCTCACTCACGGAAATGCAGCGCAACTTAAAAAATACTTATGTAGTACTTATATAGTATACACTTGTGATCAACATACAAACCTGTTATCTGTAATCAAGCCTTATATAATAATAAGAAAATTTTTTGGACTATTGTATTTTAATTATCAACAGCCTGCGGCAGTCCACTGCTGGACATAGACCTCCCCCAAGAAGCGCCACCTAGCCAGATCTTCGGCTTCACACATCCAGTTTCTACCAGCCGCCTTGCACACATCGTCGCACCATCTAGCCGGGGGGCGTCCCACACTACGTTTACCGAGACGCAGTCTCTACTCCAGCACTCGTCTGCTCCAATGATTGTCGGATCTCAGAGAAACGTGACCAGCCACTTTAGTTTGCTAATTTGAAAGGCTATGTCAGTGACTTTCGTTTTCTGGCGGATTTTTTCATTGCGAATCATATCTACCAAAGAAACTCCGAGCATAGTTTTCGACATAGCTCTCTGAGGGACTCTAAGCTTGTGAAGCAGACGGACTGTCAGCGTCCATGAAATTACATGAAAATGTAACTTAATATATACTCGTAAAACTAACCTTATGAAAATTCGCGAATATACACCACGGTTAAATTCCTACTAGACGCGAGAATCACAATTAGCAATGCAAATGCCATATCCGAGGAAGCTGCTCTGAATTTCATGATACGCATATATGTGCTCATTGAAGCTAAAAACAACCGCTCAAGTAAAAGTAAGAACTAATTTTTTAAATGCCTGTAATATTTTATAAAGGACTGCCATGTAATTATATCGTAATAAAATTTAAAAATGCCAATTTATTTTTGTTAAGGAAGTTTCAGATTTTTGCAGCAAATCGACTACTAATTAGTAGTTTAGTTACTAGGCTTCATTTTGTTTTCACAAGGAGGAACGGACATTAACCCACCACGCCTCTACAATGCGGATTGTCGAGAAGGCCGGAGAATCTCAAAGAAGAATGAAGTGGATGGGATGGATGCTATTAGGATAGGATAGGTTGGGGCCAAATGAGATGGAATAGGATGAGATGGGATGGAATGAGATGGAAATCCACTAGATTGGATGGTACGGAATCGGATAGGATGCGATGGGATATGATGAATGGGAATAGAATGAGATAAAATTAAAAAAAAAAACTAAAAGACACTAGAAACACATTATAATTATTTAGTACCAGGCTATTATTTATAAATGAAAATTGAGATAATTAGTACGTTTTCATATAAACAATTATATTATTATATACGATTAAACTATGTTAACATAGTAACTTAATTGCAAATAATTAGTAAATGTAAGATCAAATAAGAAAATGACACACAAGTCGCATAGCACCGTCTTCTCGTGGAGGCCGCAATTAACAATGTAAATGCCTCATCCAAGAAAGCTGTTCTGAATTTCATAATGAGAATGTATATAGTAGTGAGGGCTTGAAGTAAGGAGATGCCCTGTTTTGTAACATTATATAGTTCTTATTGAAATAATACTATTAGAAGGTTCTCCGACAAGTCAAGCAAAAACGTGAACTTTTGCAAACCGTCAAAGATAGAAGAGTTGCTTACATGAGACATGACAGGTACAAGTTGCTGCAACTTATCGTGATGGGAAAAATCGCGGGCAAAAGACAAGTTGGTGGAAAAAGAAAGTCTTGGCTACGTAATATCAGGGCGTGGACCTGCATAGTGAGTGCCCCAGAACTGCAGCACCTCGCGAAGGAGGAAGAAAGTTGTGTTGAATTGGCTGCTAAACTTCGGAAGTCGGAGAGGCACTCTTAAAAGAAGAAGAAATGTAATAATTGTTATTTTTAAATTGATATTGAATCGAGATTGATAATGCTCACTACCAATTTTAGGTAAGTAATTTTCTTTACAATTCTTCTTAAACACAAAATATTATTTTTGTAATATGTATTTGATGACTAATTGGCTTAATGGTAGAGCTCCTTGCCCACGGATTCAGTGGGTGAGGGTTGGTTTACTGTAATAATAAATATGTATGAGTTGCCCAGTGGAAGAGTGGCCCAATCCACAAAAATGTCAGTACCGAGTTAATGTTACCAAACCAACTTTTTCTAATAACGTCATAGTTAAAATTTAACGCCCTCTATTAAAATACATTTAATCTAAGATAGGCCATTATGAATTTTAAGAAAATAAATAAACTTGTTTGTTTGGTAACTTTAATATGATATCCATATTTATATGGATTGGGCCATTGTTCTACTGAGCGACTCATATGGCCTACAGATATTTGTTTCGAGTCTAGTAACTCCGCCAATCCGCATTGGACAAGCGTGGTGGGTTAATGAGTTCATTTAAAAATGAAGAGACTTTTACTTAGCAGTGGGACAAATATGGGCTGTAGAAAAAAAGAATTTGTACGCGGATCTTAGCAAAGTAACGCCCGACATACTGACGCCATTCATACTGAATTAATCAATACTTAATAATATACTTTATAGTGATGAGTGAGTGAGAAGGAAGTTCGGATCTTGGAGAGTCCGGAAAAATCAGGAGAATGAAGACCTAGTGGAACTCAACATCATAGGCGAGATTAAAACACATAGATCCCGCTGGTTACGTCAAGTTATACGTATGGGAGAGGATCGAGCCGTGAGTCATGCCTGACTGCGATGATGCAATGCCTGACGGCCCAAGGGCCGTCGTCCGGTCGGTTGTTTCAGGTACAGCTGGAGTGATGCCGTAGAGGGAAACCTGAAAGAGGTCCAAGATCCAGGAGACCAATTCGAGGACTGGCAAACGGCGACGCCAGATCGATGGAAGTGGCGAAAATTGAAGGCGAGACTCATTTTGAGTCATTGCGCCCACCAAAGTAAAAGTAAGTATAGTGTATCCGATATATAAAATTTTGTCATTTTACTTCCATAATAAAATAATAATACACCAAAAATAAATGCGGTTTTCTGTACAACAGCACAATAAAATATTTTTACGAGTTATAACAAATCGCATTCTTTGAGAAATCAAATCGAGAACTCGTAAAATGGTCTTTCGTAAGAGATGCATTAGAATGAACTTCGCGATTTTATTTATCCTTCAACTACTCGTAAATCATAAAGTATTTTCTAAAATAATTTTCAATACTGTAACCGACGTTGCGTCCAGAGTAACTCCTTTTGTTCCACGAAGTATGTTTGTGAGTTATATGAAATTTATATAATATACCATAACTAATACAGCGTTTCTACCTTCATCGATATTACGGATACGACATAGGAACCTTTGATAAACAAACCTTAAAAGCCTGTAACATTTTCTTAACACTTTTTTGAAAGTTTCAATGTCGTATCGGTCCAAACACCGCTGGAAGTAAGTGATTCCACAGGGTAGTGGAAATAAGTTTCTGAAAAAACGCACGGTAGTCAATTGCTCATCCAGGTGGTGGGGATGAAACTTTAAGCTTTTTAATTTAACCTCTGATGTTGCAGATATCTTTGGGCAGAATTGATTGTTCCTATTAATAGATTTAAAAGTCATCTGCTAAACTTATGTCAGTCTATGAATGGGTACTTTTTACATACATACATACATACATACATATAGTCACGCCTGTCTCCCTGTAGGGGTAGGCAGAGACCACAGATCTCCATTCGCTACGATCCCAACCCATCTTCCTTCACATTCATCATATTTTCATCCATTCTTCGTCTCACATTCATCATTTTTTTATTCATTCTTCCTCTTACATTCATCGTAGCGAAACGGCTCTCCGTTCGTCGCTTCACTCCCACGTGGGAATTAAGTCATGATGGGTGGCGAACCACGTCGCCGTCATTTTTAGGAATAGATATTTTCCAACCCTGGTGGGTGGATCATGGATGATGCTGTTTGCCATACACTTGTTAATATGATACCAGCGAGAAAAAATAAGATGACCCTAGTCTATGGCACGTATGGGTAAAACTATATTCAGTTCTGGGGATGATGATGCATTAAAAGTCACACATATGGTTTACCTATATGGTTTTTCAATTAACAATTTCTCTTTACAGTCACAGCAAAAACATGCCTTTTACTACCAGACCACGGTCCATGTAGAGGAGATATCGACATGTACTATTTTAAACCCTCAATAAACAACTGCTCGATTTTCAGCTGGGGTGGTTGCCAAGGAAACGGTAACAGGTTTGATAGTCAAAGAGATTGCTTGGATACGTGTTTGAGTAAGCCGAACACACCACGTGAGTATAACTTTGTGCCTGTAAGCCAGGCCTCTCTGAAATAAAGCAGATTTGTTTATAGTCGTCTTTTTCTTTGGTGGCGATTAGCTTAAACTATTATATCTGTGTCATGTAAAATATAATAACATCAATTGATTTGGAATATACTAAGCAGCTTGTCACGTTACGTCTTGATAAAATGGCGGCCATTCTACCAAAACTTTGTATGGACTTTTGCTTTAGTTGAACTTAAAAAGTCACGGTACACGCATTTATTTCATATGCGTCTAAATCGAACTATTTTATACAATAATAATTTTAACCAGAGTTAAATAATAGCTCATATTAACGTAAGATTATGAAAATGAAATAAAAACAGTGTCAATAATATAAGTTGGTGGGAAAAGTATTGTCTGTAGTTATCTTACGGATCTAAATTTTAAACTCCACCAATAACGCCTCTGTCTGTTACAAAATACATACATATGTCTGCATATAGTCTATAATTTATTTTGTCTATACATTAAAGACTATAAGACACCGGCCGCTTACACGAGAATCTCTCACGTACCCGGTCGGTTCTCACCCCCCAGACCTTAGGGTCTATGGGACTAATAGGGACTATAGTTACTAAAGTTCATTCCTCCTCTACATGTTTAACGTAGAATCATGACGAATTTAAAATCAGCACACGCACATATGTGTACCTCCGACACGGCGTCAGGCCGATGGAGTCTGCGATTTGCGCAGATTCCCAATTATATTTTACTTGCCCGCGGGCTTCCAGTTCGCGGGCCCTGAATTCGATAAATCTGTTAAAGCCAATAGGCTACCAGTATTAACATCTTCGAATCCATACATAAAGATATATATAGTCGTAACATAGACATACGAAATCGGGTAGAAAAAGTGGTAGTGTGTGTTTAGTGTTGGTGTTGTTATTAATGGTTGCGAAGTGGAGAGCTGCTGTCTTTCGGTAAGATTTAATTTAAGTTCCCCGTAAATCCACTTCTTCCAGTAAAACACATGTCCACATCGTAATGGATTTCCGCAAAGTAACGCCTGAATCCATTTATCATTAATCATTACTTCTATTGTCAGATATTCGTCCAAAATGGTGTAGCTTATCATTCGACTATGGATTTTGTTTTGGAGCATTGAAGAGATGGTACTATGATACTCGTTGGAAGGTGTGCAAGGAGACTATATACTCAGGCTGCGGTGGGAACAAAAATAATTTCTACAGTATAGAACAGGTATGTTAAGACTGTATTTGATGTATGACATTTAATTTATAATTATATCACTGATTCTGTGTAAAAGGTAAGGTAAGATATGATATGAGGACAGGGTGGTTCTCTTTCGATGCCGGATGTAAGACGAAGGCATGACTCGACGCATCCGCCACATCCGCCAGCTGCTACGCTGCACTACGACAGGGTTACCAACATGTAGTTTCACAGCTTTTTTAAAAAAATTACCTTTCACTTGTTTAAGAAAGTAATCCTACATGACTAACTGACGAAGTTATCGCTAGAGAATTGTCTCTAGCGACAACTTCGTCTATAATTGTACCCGCGATCAATTTCTGGATCGGGATAAACATGTATATATTCCGAGCCTACAGGTATATATTCCGAGATTAAATATCCTTCCAATACTCTTCGAAGAAGCGTAGCGGGTTAGTGTTAATGTTCGCATTGGTAGAGCCACGCTGCAGAAGAAGAATTTGTCAAGAAAGGCATATTATTTGTCTGTAGCTTGAATGAGCTGGCTCGCCCGGGGAAGTACCACAAATCCGTAGAAAACCAGCGTCTGAGTGGTAGCTTAGCTACCTTGCTTCGTCCGTTGGGCGGTTGAGTCTGAAGACCTAACCCCCCAAAGGCCGACAACGCGTCTGCACTGCCTATGGCACTGAGGATGTTTCTGGGTGGCGTTGATTGCTTTCCATTAGGTGATACGGTTGCTCGTTTGTCCTTATATCCTACAAAAAAAAAGTCTAATCCTTCAGAAAAAGGTCCCATATACACTATAATAAAAGAGGCTTAAGAGTTCTCATAGATCTCTAAACTATGAATTCTTTAAAAATGTGAAACCATCGAACGTACTTACTCTGTCAATAGTAGAATACTTCTAACAAATAATAAAAAATATAATAATAATACCTTTATTTTCAGAATTTTCAACGTGTTAAAGGCCTCTAGTTGCCACAATAAGATTCCTTGTGTTGTAGAAAACTAGGCTCTTCCTAACTAGTTAATAATACAATATAAGAACACAAATATCAAAAATGATTGAAAAACACATTAATGATTATAAATATAAACATGTTTTAGATATATTGATATATTGTTCATATATCTAATTTGAAATGTTGTATCACGCTTCAATCACATCAAATATTCAAGAGGTTTCTGGTGATTGCCTTACATGTACTTAAGTGTTGGTAATTCCCCGCATTACTTAGCACCATCCTCCCTTATTAATATTTCTACAATACTTAGTATGTATTGACATAAACATACAAATGTCCTAAAACGTTCTAACTTAAAAATAGTTACTTATTTATAGTTTATTCTTGAAGCACTAAGTTTTGTTTAAGCAAATATCGTTTTTAACATATCTCTTTTTTATACAAAGTTATAAATACTGTTCCATAAAATTAAAAACGTGTGGACACTCTGGCAAAGTCAACGTGGATTTGTTTCATTGGATGACGTCATCCGTCAATTGTTCGTTGCACTTACGGTGACACATTTTTGCGATTTTTATGGATTGATTTTTTAATGTCAATCATTTTTTTTAATTTTTAAAAACTCGTTGAAAAACTCTTGTTGCTATATATATATATATATATATATATATATATATATATATATTTTATACCAGAACAAAGCTTAACAAGCTTAACACCCAGTATAATAAATTTGAGGAATAAAGCTAATTTACTATATAATAATAATTTACTATAAAATGAAAAATATTATAATTGGATAACATCTTCATAAAAAAAATAATAATAATCACGTACAATAAACCACTAGGAATCATCGTCATTTACAGCCTATGGCCGATAAATGCTGGATATAGCCCTCCACCCAAACACGTCATCTAGCCTAATATTCGGTTACATATACACTTTCTACTAACCACTCTGCGCAAATCGTTGCACCATTTAGCCCCGGAGTAGTGAGCTCCAGCACCGCAGCATTAGCGTGCGAAAAGGCGGTCTCTACTCCAGCACTCGTCTACTCCAACGATTGCACTCCGTCAAGCCTGAGGACTTAAATCCCATTTTTTTTTGCGAACTCAAGAACTACATCGGCGATTTCGTATTTCCTAATTCCCTTATTAATAATATATTTCCTGTAAATTTTAGTGCGACTCTGTTTGCCGTTTCGGTAAAGGATTTATTATGAGGGCGGTGGATAAGGAGCAAAATTCGAAGAAATTATTAATAATAAACCCTTGGAATGCGAGCACAAAACGAGAATACAGTCGCACCGAATTAACCACAAACACTGTATAATTAAAGGACATATAAATAAAATCAATTATTTCAAATATAATGGAAACGTCTTTGTAAACTTCTTTCTTGATGGCATTTTGTTGTTCTAGTATCATTTAATCTACCCTATATTCCTGTGGTAAAATTAAATACTTTTAAATAAAATTATTCGACCTAACCTTTCACACCATACAACAGGGCCAATGACGACCAATTGGCTAAGTGACTTGGCCCTCCGCCCGCGGATGTATTTTAATTAATGACCGCGAGTTCGATTCTCGTATCGGGATAAATATATGTATGGATTACAAATTTTTATTCCGAGTCTAGTAACCCTGCCATTCCGCACTAGACAAGCATGGTAGGTTAAGTCCGCTCCTCCAGAAATGGAGAGGTTCGTGCTCAGAAGTGGGATATATATGGGCTGTTAAAAAATACAACAGAGACATCAATAAGTGTCTAAAATTGTAAAAATTAAATGATGAAGAAAATGAGAATATTCATCTATATTTTAAAGTATGAACAGTGCGGACATATATTTCTCTCCTTGTCTCAAGCGCAGGCTCATGTGAGGCTCATGTGATGCATGCATAAGGATTATTTTGATCGTGGCCGCCGTCGAAGTAACACGTCTTGAGGACGTCGTCTTGCATTTACGATCTAAGTCATGTATTTGGTGATAACTTAACAACTGGTGACACAAAGCACACATGAATTCAGTTCAAATTCAAAATTGTTTATTTCGACTAAAGAAAGTACATTTGATTTATCGAACGTCTGTCTGTTATCAATAAAACTTAACCACCACATCGCAACGAGGTCCCTCTGAACGGAGAAGAAACGGCGAAGGAAACTCTGCAGGTATCCTCGATTTATTTTTATTTAAGGGACTTAAAATAAAACTACAAACAACTACGTAAACAAATTTTGTTTTCATTTTCGAACCCAAATTCCGACAAATTTTTTATTCACCTTATTTACCTTCAGTGTAGGTCACACAACCTTTTTTACCTTTTCAAGTTACCAAATTTTTTATCTTGCTTTTTGGTGGTTTTCCATTACGTTACTTTTCGCACAATTGACAATAAATTTATATGCATTTGTTGAGCGCTGGAAAATGGAAAATTAATAATTTACAGCAGCAAAAGCTTAGTCACTACGCTAGGATGTGGATTACGAGTTCGATTCGATTATGAGTTCGTATCCTCTATTACAATATTGGTGTGAACCACATCTTAGCACAAGCAAAGCTTAATTGAATAAGTTATCAATGATTCTAGTAATGCCAAAAAGGGCAATTATCTCGTTAAAATAAATATGCGTGTATTCTCGTGTGTGTACGGTAGTGTGTGTGTGTGTGTGTGTGTATGGGTTTAAATTATTTAATTTGACGTACCACCCATTGCCCACAGTGTTGATAGCTTTCACCACATAACCTGGACAATTTTCTATATCCAAGAATCTTGCACGAAACAGTATTCCCTGACATAACCCGTACAGTAAAACTGGCAATACTTGAGTATCAGGTAGGATATTCTTCTCGTAAAGAATTGTTGAACATAACTGCAAAAAACATATACATATTAATCAATACAGGTATAACATTATACTGAGAGGATGAGTTCTGGAGGCCCAACCACCTCCTCTTCTCTCAGAATGAGAGTGGCGTTTAATGAAGGAGTACCCCAGGAGGGTACCAGCACACCAGCAGGTGCTAGGGAATCCCTCCCTGAACGCTGCTTCTGAGGCTGCCTTGCGTACTATGGGGAGGGTAAAATCTCGCTTATTTCGCAACCTGCATGAAACAAGAGCAACAAGTCGAAGACACCACCTCCTACGCTCTGCGTGAACTTCTGCAACGTGAGGGGGATACATACCAACGTCAACGCCGTCCACCGTCATCTAGAGACAGCTAAGCCAGCTTTGCTCTTTCTGAAGAAGTCTCAGATTTCTCTCCTGCGGATACGTAATATCAACTGTATCCTGTCTGCAAAATAGAGCACGGGATTTTCTTCCCCATTCACAGTTTTCTATTAAGAAGTAAACCATCCATCAGTAATACCATCGTTTCACAGTGTAACTGTGAAATGATGGTACTACCTGCAGTGTTCTCGAACTAATATAACGTAGGGGTATTTAAGAATCGTGCGTATGTCAACCATTAAAGGCTGACAACTCAATTGTGATGCCCTAGATATTACAGATGTCAATAGGCGGTGATAATCTCTTACCCTCTGCTATATAAAAAAGAACTACAGTACTAAACGATGCCGTTCATATTTTTTTAGTTACTATAATTTAAAAAAAATCGGGGAAAGAAACTATGTCTTTAATGATTATTTAATACAGGGTAGCCAAATAAAATAAGTAACTACATAAAGTATTTCATACAAATTATTCGTACTCAGTCAAGTGGGAATTTTATGATATGAAACTAAAAATATTTATATAATACTTATTTAATAATTTATTGTACACAAAACACGAAATACAAGAATTAAAAGGAATGAAGATGTACAAGGGCGAGCTTAACTCAAAATTGAGTTTTCTTCCAGCAAACCCAGGAGTGAAAGAGAGATAAGATAAGCTGTGAGGATAGAAATAAGTGTACAACAACAAAATATAATAATGATATACATAACAATACAATACATATCAAAACAAAACAATAAAATATTTAATTATAAAAAGAAATAAAACTTTAGTAGAAATACTGATTGCCAAGACTTGGCCAATACTTGGACTTGGTCAATGTGTAAATAAAATAAAAACTAATTATATATTAAATAGTTTTTTTTCCACTAAATGTTTCTATACTTTGATTATGAAATATATAAAAAAAAATAAACCAACCTTCAAAGCCCCCGTTACGGATGCTGTGGCAATTCCAAGGCTGGGCTTAAAAACAAATGACAGTCCTGCTAGGAAGCCAGCGGGTAAGGCATGCGTAGCAGAATCAAAACCTCTCTTAGCGCACAAGTAACATATCACAGCCTGCAATACAGATTATTATTAGAAGAATAAGAAATTACAGAATCAAGGGTTTTATTAAAGTTTTAAATATACACTTTTTATAGCACGATCCTGATTTTAATGCAAAAGTGGTTTATTGTGTTACCGCATTTCTAACGATGAGCGCACAGTTTCTTTCCCCATTCTCATTTCCTTCTCTCTTCTCATTACTTACTTCTTTTCCTCCCATAATTCACATCCCTATCCTAAAATAGGTAACGCATCTGCTCTGCAGTGCTTTTAATCTTGCGGACGTTCATCTGTGACGGTGGTTGTGTACAAACAGCTCAACCGCTTACTCGTTTGCCTATTCTTTTTCTGGGTCCTCAGTCAGGGATGGGGTATAGGGTAGACGCGATCTTTCTCGATACCATTCTGACGGAGGCCAAGCGCTTTTGCTTCAGGAGAGGCCGTTGTTCTGCGCTTCAGATATAACTGTGCGCCGCCATGTTTGTACGTCCACGTTTTCGTTTCCCGTGCAGGTTACAGTCAAGGGCTTGCCTAGGGATATGAGTGGCTTTACGTCGGAAAGTGTGCCCTATTAATTTCCATTTACGGTTGAAAATCTGCACATCTATCGGATCCTCATTGCTTATTCTGCACAGTTCATTATTGGAGATCATGTTTCCTATTACTTCCTTAAAAACTATTTGACTTCTCGTGTTCCCACTTTAAGTAGCGTCTTCTAAATTTGTATATGATAGAATAAAAAGTATACAATAGCAAATCGTACTCTGTAAATACCGATATAACTGCCGAAGAATAAAGCCAACTTGAAATGACTCCCGCGGACAGAAGATAAGGCCTTTATAGGAGATTTGATGTTAGTTAACATCGTACGTGCCAAGCTTATAGCGAGTCCTAATCCAAAGTTTGATGCGGAACCCTGAAAAGTAGTATGAAAAATCAATACGTCCAATTTGGCTCATTGAAAATATAGTCTAAGAGTCAGCAACGTTTACGAGAAAGAATTAAAAAAATGCTGGTTCTTTAATGCAATGCTCCCTCGAATAGCGTGCGGGCTACCTAGTAAATATTGTGTTCATTACTGCGCTTTTACTGGTAAAAAATATCAGTAGGATAAAGACACACTGCAGACGAATTCTTTGTCAAGAATGGCATATTATTTGTCTGTCGCATGAATGGGCCGGCTCGTCCGGAGAAGTACCACACTCCCGCAGAAAAGCGGCGTCTGAGTTGTAGCTTACCTACCGCGCTTCGTCCGGTGAACGGTTGAGTCCCGGAGGCCCAAACTACCTCTCTCTTTCCCCTCCCATAATGACACTTTCTTTAAAGGCTGGCAACGCCTCTGCAGGGCAGAAGCGTTGCCAGCCTATGACACTGCAAATGTTAGGGCGGTGATGATTTCTGTCCATCAGGTGATACGCCTGCTCGTTTGCCTTCCTATCCCATAGTAAAAGAAAAAGTAACAAGAATTATTTTTGTCATACTTTTTAAACACTATTAGAAAAATAAATTTCTTATTGTCAAACATTTTTATTATTGACAATTAGGTGCAATGAAGCATAGAAAATATTATAATATTTTTGTTTTTTCGAGGTTGCTAGCTCTCATACTAAAATATTAAGAAAAATTTTTAATGGAATAAATATAATAAATAAACCTATATAAGATAGAATATGTATTAAGTTATATTCTTACCTTTAAAATATATTTCCAGCATAACCCATCATGAGGACAAACGTTTTTTGTTTTATCTGTGGTATGTCTTACTTTTTCAGCGGTATATAACCTGAAATTATTGTTATCTATAATAACATATCATTTGTATGTATGTATCTAACATAACATATCTTATTATAAATATCATATCTAAATATAGTGAAAAAACCGATTCATTAAAAAAGCAATCATAGACGATTAAAATCGTCAACAATGAAAGATATCACGAAAAATAGAACTGTTTTGATTTTTTTTGCAACCGTGGTTGCCAAAAGCAAGTCACTTAAGTTTTCACGTTTGCATATCAAATTGTTTTACAATAAACATCAAATTTGGATAATGATCTACCAATCAATAAAATGGTTGCTGCGACCAATGACGAGCAGTTTCGCTGCCATTCATCGCAGCGAAACTGCTCGTCATTGGTCGCTTTTCGCCCTCGTGAGAATCAGGACGTGACGGGTGGCGAACCACGTCGCCGTCAATTTCAACAAATTAGGTATATTAAAATCGTCTTAGTGAATCCCACGAGCCGCAAGGGAAGACGGAGGCCAGCCCCAGCAGAGCCCTGCATGCTGAGGTAAGGCACCATAGTATCCGGGGGAGCCCGATCCCGGGATGGTCGGCATTCTTTTTTTTATTTTAGATTTTAAAATTACGAATTTAAAAAGAAGTAATATAATATAAAAGGTTTTAATGTACTCAAATAAAAAATTTTATTTACATTGATAATTGTATCACTACATTACCCTATAATAAGCAACACATTTGCAGTTCATTTGACATAACAGACACTCTCTTGTGATCTGTTTGCAATTTTGATTTAATCTTTTATAAAAATAAAAATAAAGTTTATATAAAAATATAAATAAAGTTCATACAATACCATAATAGAGGCGTCCTTGTCTCTTTGTCTCCTTCTAGTCGCATTAAATAGAATAAGAGAGCACTTCCCGCCATGAAAATAAGCGACTGATTGGTTATTGTCAGTGATAAATATCCAGATCCCTCTAATTTACGCAAACAGTACTCCATTAGCTAAAAATATGAAGTACAATATAATAAACGTCTAATAACTATCGTATTGGCCGTACTAACGACCAATTAGCGGAATCCTCTGCCGGCGGAGTCAATAGTCGCGGGTTCGATCCCCGCATCGGAATAAATATATGTATGGATCACAAACATTTATTCCGAGTCTGGTAACCCCGCCAATCCGCATTGGACAAGTTTGATGGGTTAACGTCCGTTCCTCCAGAAATGGAGAGGCCCGTGCTCAACAGTGGGATATATATGGGCTGTTAAAATAAAAAAAAAACTATCGTAATATAAATGAAAAAGTAATTCTAAAAGTCGACTTAATTGACTCAGATGAGATAATAATATTATTCATCGCCTATTCATGATTACCCAGTATTGAAGCTCATATTCTTGTCGGCACGGATCTTGAGAGCTAATCTTAAACTGAACAGAAACACATTATTTACACGTTTAACAAAATTTAGTGTGTTTCGCACAGCAGCATGTGCTTTTCTGAACCTCATATGGGTTATACTACAATTACGACTAACGGCGATTGCACAAATAAGTATACCAAGGGCAACACGATGCCTATTTCTTGTTTTTTGTTGAGTGCTCCAGATTAATGCCGGCGAGAATACATCTATTGGAACCTTCAGAAATCCAGCGTTACCTGCCTTTGAGAAATGTGTAGGATATTTCTCAAAAGCAGGCAACGTTGCAATGCTTGTGTCACTGCGGATGTCTGATGGGCGACGTAGATTGCTTTCCATTAGGTGACACGCCTGTTTGCCTTCCCATTCCACAAATAAAAATATTTTTGGGTTTGCAGTGCCTCGTCTGTTATAAATGCAAAAGTAAAAAGACGGTTCATACGATAATACTTATGATAATATTTTCGTATACCATCCTAGGTATACGAAAATATTATTAAAATAAACATTTTTTTTTATTAATATTCTCGCCTATCCCCCGCAGAGGTTGGCAGAGACCACAGAGCTCCATCCGCTGCCATTCATCGCAGCGAAACGGCTCGTCATTGGTCGCTTTTCGCCCTCGTGATATACACATGACATGATATACACGTGACATAAACATATTTATGGATGTTTTAAAATAATAATTTGAAGTGTAAGTTAAATATTTACCAAACTACTGAATAAATTAATAACTAGTCCCCTCCTTCTTGGAGGTTCCAGAAGAACGAGAAAAGCATTCAACACGTTTGGTATATACATATATGTGTCATATTTGAAACGATTTCCCATTAACCATCTGAAAATAAAATAAGAGTGTATAAAATCATCTTGCCCACTGTTGGACTTATGTCCAGTGGGATCTATAGGATCAATAGGTTTGTATAATCAAATCACCCAACAACACGGTTACAAACATAATCAGAAAATATTTTTAGTATAATTCAGCTCTATAGACGATACTGTTCCTGTGACGTAAGCCAAGTAATAAAGATTATGAAAACACCTACATTACCTAAGTAAACAACCTAAAGTAATGCTACTTCCGCATACAAGTGCAGCGTAAAGCGTTGACCTCACGTAATATTCGCCGATTTGCATTAATTCCTTCTTCTTCAAGACTTTCTTGCCGCGCATTAGATTTTGAACCTGAAATGTTTATCATAAATACACAATGAGAAAAGTACTGTACACTTGAAAAACTAATAACTAAAAAACAGAAATAAATTATTCGTATTGGTAATCATAATAGTCCAGTACTAGAATCTGTTTATCCTCACCAGCGTATTACTAGTGGTAGAGCCACGCTGCAGACGAATACTTTGTCAAGAATGGCATATTATTTGTCTGTAACATAAATGGGCCGGCTCGCCCGGGGAAGTACCACGCTCCCGCAGAAAACCGGCGTCTTAGTGGTAGCTTAGCTTCTGCGCTTCGTCCGGTAAGCGGATGAGTTCTAAAATCCCAACCCCCCTCCGCCCCTCCCATAAAGACACTTTTCTTAATTGCTTGCCGTCAGGTAACATGCCTGCTCATTTGTCTTTTTATCCCAGTTTGGTATTTGTAAATCAGTCAAATTTAAAGTGAGTTTGTTACTGAACTCCACATTCAATTCGCTTGTGTACAATTAATGATATAAATACATGCGGTAGAACCACGATGTAGATATATTTTGAAAAAATTATTACAACTTGTCAAAATTTTATGTTAGTTTTTTTAAACGTAGCCTGAATGGGCGGACTTATATACCGGACTAAGTCTTCGATCGAAGAAAACAGATTTCTGAGTAGCTATGCTAGTGAGCTTATCAATGAGCTAAAGGATCAAAACTTCTCCGTTCCCCTTCCCCGTTCCTCTCCCTTCCTCCCCGTTTTAAAAAAGACTAAGACTAGCAATGTTTTTAATATAACTAGAATTCTTATTAACCATTCCAACTAAGTAAATAATGCTTGTGCTAGGAAATGGTTTACATCAATAGTCCAGTGGAAGATACGAACTCACGACGTTCAGATCGTAAGGTTGAGCTATTCCTTCTTTCTCCCCTTCTTCCTCTTCCTTATCTAATGTTCCTTATTAGCCAACATCTTTCATTAGGTAAGCAATGCATCCGCATTGACCTTGGTGCTTGAGTGGGTGGTGATGATAAATTAATTGAAGGTCAGTCAACACCAGAGTCATTCGCATTGCGTGTCTTGGGTAAAGTAGGAAGATAATGTGAAGAGGAAAAATAGTTTTTTTCATAAAAGAGATTAGCAACAAGTTATAACAAATCAACAAGGTCGACAATCAACATTAAGAAATACAAGCTATTAATATTTTATCACAACCTTATTAACATGCAAATGATACTTCTTTTAACAATGAATGTTTTGATGTTTGTTTTGATGACGTTGTTATTCTTTTTTTAAAAACAAAAAAAAATGTTTTTTTGGATTCACCAGTGCATGAAGTACAAACGAAATTTAAAACTTATTTAGTAATAAATAAATTTGCTATAGAGATACAGCCAATTTATTATTTACTCACTGACTACGAAACAAATCCGCCAGAGAACTAAAGTCACCGACATAGCCTTTCGAATTAGCAAACTTAAGTGGCAATGGGCTGGTCACGTCTGTCGGAGATCCGACGATCGTTGGAGCAGACGAGTGCTGGAGTGGAGACCGCGTCTCGGTAAACGTAGTGTGGGACGCGCCCCGGCTAGATGGTGCGACGATCTACGCAGGGCGGCTGGCAGAAACTGGATGTGTAGCCGAAGATCGGGCTAGGTGGTGGGCATGATAATGATGATGACTACGAAATACAGAATATTAATTTCATTAAAACTTAATATACCGTCAGTTTCATGTCAAAACATTTTTATAATATAGGTCTATTACCAACTTAATAACATATTATACATACATCATGTTCTATTTTATTATATAATTTATAATATATTAAAGTTTCTATCATTTCATCATAAACATAATTTCTAGTGTTAGTACATGTAAAAATAAGTATAAATGAAATTATAATGACATACTAAGTAATAATACAAATTTAAAACATTACGAGTAGTGTGTGTATGTGAGGAACGCAAAAATGGATGAGTGTTTTAGGTCAGGGAAAAAGTCTTCGCATACAGTATGTATAAACTTGCAATATAATATGCTTTACTCTATAAAACTGGCTGGTTTTGATGTTATTAATGGAGTCAGGCGTTACTTTGCGGAAATCCATCACTATATGGACAGTCAAAAGTTTTACTTAGCTAAGATCCGCGACAAGCAAAACAATAACAGAAAATTAATAATGTGTGTTTTTTTCCGTTGGATTAAGTGGATTTATTTGGAACTTGGGAAAAAAAAAACACACATTATTAATTTTTTGTTATTGTTTTGCCTGTCGCGGATCTTAGCTAAGTAAAACTTTTAACTGTCCATTTGGTTTTGATGTCATTAAAAAGGTTACTTTAAAACAAAAGAAACAAACGAGTAAAATGTTGTTTCCAGCTATTTTCATTTGCTTTTCTTCGCGTCAAAATGAGTGAATCTAAGGAAGAAATCACTTGATACATTTTAAAAATTTATTATAATTGTGAAAGGAAAAAAATGAAATGCAAGCCGCAAAAAAATAATATATAAACTCAGAAAAAAAAATCTTGACTTTTCATATAAAATGCGGACAAACTTTTTTCTCAACCTATTATTTTAAATAATTATGAAAATTTTTTATCAAAACTTACCATGTATATTATGAAGTAAAATTTTGCACTACCTATTAAAGAATTTCTGTACGTATGCCATGTGGATTTCCAACAACTTTCGTTCCATGGATGCAGCAGTACGTAACAGTCTGCATCCCCGCACGTCTTTTCAAATACATGTTTGCTTACCGCAACCATCGTTTATGGGGTATCTTTCTGGAAAAAAAATCAGAGCCAGCTATGAGGACTCCCGACAGAAGTGAAAACTTAAAACTGTATTTTGAAATTTCAAACTAATTGTAATGTTAAAAATTGAAATTTCATAATGTTTGAATTAAAATTTTTCCGGATGTCGAATTTGGGCGTTGACTCAGAAACATTTTCTAAAGCTGAAAACTTGTCAAAGAAGAATTGAAAGAAGTATGTTGGAATTGACGTGAAAAGACCGCAAAAGAGCAGAGGACATTAAATGTACAAGAAAGGTGGAAGATATATTAAAGAAAATAAGACAGTTGTATTGGCGACGGACAGGACATAGGACAAGGATCAGTAGGATAAAATGGACGAAAATTATAATCGAGTGGCAACTATGTGATGGTAAAAGAAAGAGAGGCAGACAGATTGAGACAAGGACAGATGACATTAAGGTTATTGGAGGGACAATCTCGTGCAGAACAGTGAACAGCTGGAAGAGAACTATGTGTCACTTAAAAGGCACTTTAAAGGATTAATAATAATATGTCTGTTGTAGAATTTTTTATTATTTATGTTTAAAAATCTAATTCTGCAATCGGACAATCTACATATATTATACAACTTTTTACATTAGTGTACATGATTATATCCGGACAAAACAATATCATATATTTGTTAGACGTTTATAAGACTATTACTTATAATAAACTTACAAATTGATTTTTAAATAGAAATAAATGCATGCCATTTACGATATAATTATGTACAAGGACACAAATAATAGCAGATCATTACGAGTAGGTATGTACAGATATTATTATAAGTAGCTTCATCCGCCTTCAGTGGCTTATATCAGTTCAATGAGACATTACACCTTAGAGCACGTTTACTCCAACTCTTTTCTGTTCTCCAACAAACGTGACCAGTCCATTGTCATTTCAATTTTCTAACTCGAATTGCTACTAGCATGTCGGTGATTTGGTTTCCCAACGGATTTCTTCATTATGAATTATATCCACCAGAGAAACTACAATATAGTCATCTCTATAACTATCTGAGTTACTTTGAACTTGCAGAGCATATGGACTCAGGAACAATGCTTCTCGACTTCAGAGTTCTAATTCAAATTGCTTCATGTCGGTGATTTTCTTTGTCCAACGGATTTCTTTATTATGCATTATATCCACCAGAGAAACTATAATATAGTCATCTCTATAACTGTCTGAGTTACTTTGAACTTGCAGAGCATATGGATTCAGGAACAACGTTTCTCGACTTCAGTTTTCTAACTTAAAGTGATACTAGCATGTCGATCATTTCATTCGTCTGACGGATTTCTTTATTATGCATTATATCCACCAGACAAATTACAATATAGTCATCTCTATAACTATCTGAGTTACTTTGAACTTGCAGAGCATATGGACCCAAGAACAACCCTTCTCGACTTCAGTTTTCTAATTTGAATTGCTAAGAGCATGTCTGTGATTTTATTCGTCCGACGGATTTCTTTATTATGCATTATATCCACTAGAGAAAGTGTAATATAGCCATCTCTATATCTCTCTGAGTTACTTTGAACATGCAGAGCATAAAAGCTGACAGGATAACGCTTCATCAATTCAGTTTGCTAACTCTGCTATTTTTTAATTGGATAGGAAGGCAAACAAGCAGGCGTATCACCTGATGGAAAGCAATTAACGCCACCCATAGACATCCGCGGTGCTATATGCATTGCGGAAGCGTTGCCGGCCTTTAAGAAATGTGTAGACATGTTTTATTGATTCCAATGACGTATCGATTCAAAAACATCGCTGGGTGATAACTGGTGGAAATATGCACAGTATTGGATCGCCATTCATCCAGATGGTGCGGATGAAACTTTTCTTTGTGGCTAGTCGTGCGGCAGTGAAATTGGTAAGAGTATGTCTGTTCCTCCGACGGATTTCTTCATTCCGAAATATATTCCCCAGAGTAACATAGTCATCATCATCATCAAGACATTATAGCCGCGGGTGGGCCTTAGCCTGGTCCAGTAAATTTTTCCAGTCGGATCTTCGGGAAAAAGCTAAATTTTCCCTCCAGCCCTTCACACCGATTGTCTTTAAGTCGTCCTCGATTCCATCTAGCCATCTGAGTTTAGGCCTTCCGCGGCTACTACGACCATCTGGTTTGCCGTCGAGTAGGTGTTTGGGTACTCTAGCCTCGTCCATCCGTACCACGTGCCCAGCCCAGCGAAGGCGTCCAATTTTAATGGTTTTGATGACGTTCGGTTCATTGTACAGCTCATATAGCTCGTGGTTGTAAAGAGTACGCCATCGCTCATTTTCAAACACAGGACCATAGATATAGCCATATCTATAAATCATTGTGTGTCTTGCATAATATAGGTTAAAGTCTGCAGTTAGGACGTCTTAATCGAAATGTTTCATCTTCATGCTGTGAGAGAAAGAGAGAGAGCACTCGATTCTTAAATTGACCTACTTCTTGAGTTAAATCAGTGATAATTGTAGAATTGTTGTACGCGTTGAATTGTTGTACGCGATTACAACATAGCGTACAAACAACCTACACTAATAGACGTAAATTACTGCACCTACGTACTGAGCAATTTCAATTAGATTCAGAGCTATGTAGAACGCGTGTGCTCTATTTCTTGTCGATGATCAATTTGATACAATCAAGGCCGGCGTTCGCCATGTTACCGACGCAATGTAGTTAAGAACCTCAAGTAAGGGATTATTATGAGTAGAGCCACGCTGCAGACGAATACTTTGTCAAGAATGGCGTATTATTTGTCTGCAGTGTGAATGGGCCGGTTCGCTCAGGAAGTACCACACTCCCGCAGAAAACCGGTGTCTGAGTGGTAGCTTAGTTACCGCGCTTCGTACGGTGAGCGGCTTGAGTTACCCTTACCCTCCCCCTCCCCATCCCCCTCCCAGTCCCACTTTCATAATGTCACTTTCCTTGAAGGTCGGCAAGGCTTCCGCACTACCTATGGCACTGCGGATGTTTATGGGCGGCGTTGATTGCTTTCCATCAGGTGACATGCCTGCTCGTTTGCCTTCCTATCCCATAAAAAAAGAGATAAGAATACATTTTTTAAACTTATTTCCATAAAGTGTACAACAGGCGGACTTAATGAAAGTGGGCATTCTCCATCACTCAAACCGCGGGCGAAAGAGAGGAAATTTGATATAGAGTAACTAACTATATAAAGCAACTATCTTCTTTTCAACGTTAAGTTCCTACCTGAAGCCCGTACCTGTAGGTCAAATTATCCAAATGCGGGAATCGAATCCATTACCTTTAGCTCAAAAAGTAAACGCTTTATCCACTGCGCCATTTTAGTTACCCAACGATATGACAAAGGTGTACAAAGCTAAATAATCTTTAGCAAATAGACTCTCTTCTGGCTCAAAGACGCTTAAGATAAGCATTCGTAATCTACAAGAAAGGTGACATCAGGGTAGTAATACCTTCAGTTAAAAGGCCAGTTTTTAATTGTTTTTAATTTTTTTATGCCATAGGTACTGCAGAGGCCTTACTATCCTTTAAGAGACGTATAGACGTATAAAACGTTTTTTAAAAGTTTTAATATCGTATTGACGCATAAAATTAAAAAATAAATTTTCAATAAAATTATACAAATATATTTATAATTTGATTGAAAATTATTTATATAGTACGTAACATTCAGTCTAAATTGATATATTCGTGAATAATGTATTTGAAGTAAAAAAAATGATCGGAAGAAATTTATTCTACAAAGAGTAAACAATAAAAAAAAACTGTATTTGTTTCTTGTAACTGTAATATTTAATTTTTTAATTTAAACTGGAATTTGAATCCGTAACATAAAAAAATATTATATAAGCAAACTTTGGTGGATCTTTCCCGTCAAATTCCATTAATGATGTGTTTTTATTTAATTTCTATAATCTTTTATAATTATCAGTTATATTGTTTAATTGTGGTGGCGTATTATACACTATAGTTCGATTAAGGCGTATAAATGAAATGATATGAAATAAATGCGTGTATCGTGACTTTTTACGTTGACTGAAAAAGTTCACGGAAGGTTTTGGTACAATAGCCACCATTTTATCAAGACGTAACGAGACAAGAAAACAAATCTGTACATTCCAAGATATTTGATATTATTATATTTTACTTGCCACTGGCATACAGCATAATAGTTATTATTAATTGCCATCAAAGAATAAAACTTTGGTGACAAACCGATATATTGTCACAGTACAAAGATACTAAAGATATTCTGAGGAAATTAACATAGTAATAAAATAAAAATAATTTATAATATTACTTACAATAACAAATGTTTTGAACACAATCGACTCTTTATACACAAATCACACTTACAGGTGTAAAAATTTGATCCTACTTAATAATTGTCTCTAAATAACATACTTTATAAAAACAAAAAATAAAATATTTTTTATCTGTATACACGCAGCTTTGCAATGGTTAACAAGCGCACGTCAGTCATGTATTACGCGGACTGTTTGTTCCATTGTGAAGACGCTACACTAATCTTGTTTAAAGTATATGAATGACTGACCGATACTGATGAATGACTGGTGTAAATCAGATATAGGTGTCCCGGTGGCGAATAAGGCTTTCAAACAAATAATAATAAAAAACTACGAAGGGAAAAATAACCTATAAATAAATATAAATGAATTTTACGACGAAGAGAATTGCGACTTTGTTTTGTCTTCGTTCTTTTAATATTTATAAAATATTTTCTTTCAGTCGTAGGGATAGTCTTAGGGTTCGTTTCAGACTTCAGACTTTTACTTCTGATTTATCACAGAAAAAAGTCTATAAGGGTGAGATCCAGCGACCTGAGTGGCCAGGGGATATTCACCGAAATGGCTTATGCGTGAAGTAAAGGCAGGATATTCTCTCAGTATTGGCGGAAAATAATCAGTAAGCATGCGTTCACTGGGTATTTTACCTGTAACCTAACTCTCCCACCGGACACCTTACAGTTGCGCCTTTAATCAACGTTGGATCTTGTGATTTAGGGCTATCTGTCTATTTATTTTTAGAAATAACGTTACAGATGTTTATTTTTAGAAATAACGTTGCAACTCGTGTATTTCTTTGTCCTTCTTAAATCTTATTAGGTCCTTTAACCCTGAGTATCGTTACCCGCTGTGGAAGTCGGCGCTGTCCCGGTGTAAATAATTTGCCACAAGGCAACTTCCCATGGTTTGCTCGCAGTGTCAGTAATTATTCCATCCATTGCGTTGTCGTTAATATTACTAGAATTCTTGTTAACCAATCCAGTGATGCTTATATTGCTTGTGCTATGAAATGGTTCACATCAATAATCTTCGTGAAAACTTACGCTCCAAAGTCTGTGTCCTGCTGAAATGCGTCCCCTGCAAACCTGTCAATCATTATGAACTATTTATAATAATAATAATCTTTATTTCAGACAATAATTTTTGGTTCATAAATTTGACATTTTTACATTTGTGTAAGTAATTATGTACACGTTAAAAATTATGTTAGTAAATCATTTACCTTGAAGCCGATTTAGCCGTTTCATAAGCCGCGAGTTGAATTTAGCAACAACGGTTTCAACAAAGAGGCTGTTCGTTTTCGCAAAATGGTCCAAAAGTTATCGGTGCGGGCTTTAACGAACATACCTGATGCAGTGCAGAAACGGGGAAGCCCCAACGATATTATGAAACCGTTGTAATATTGGACCCGCAGGGCATTGATGGTTTGCTGCGTGTAAACATACCACAAACTGCACGTATAGAAGACTTGGCAGTACGCTTGAAACAAAGTTATTTTAGCTTTTTCACTGCAACGTGCAAACCTGCGTGCTAGCATATTACATCTTATTGCTAACGCCCTCCGCTCCTTTTCAATGTCAGCATGATCAGTAAGGTCATCTGTTACATGGTGCCCCAGTTACTTAAATTTTCGAAATAATTTATGGGTCAGACGATGACGTAGACAAATGAGTATGCAAGTCACCTGGCAGTAAATGGCATCATCGCGTTGCGGATGTCTATGGGCGGCCTATAGACATCCGCAACACGAAAATCGTCACAAATTCGTTGCCGGCCTTTCGTGAACACTTACGCTCATCTCATAATACCTCAATATAGTAATAGTTGAAATCTTAGAAGAGCTTCAAATTAATTACTTTTGATATTCTTACCTCGTTAGAATATCAATAGTAATGTATTTGATTTATTGAATCGACCATATATATATATATATATATATATATATATATATATATATATATATATATATATATATATATATATATATATATATATATGTATATATATATATATATATATATATATATATATATATATATATATATATATATATAGAGAGAGAAAACAAATCTCGCTTGTTGTTGCTCTGTATTCAGCGTATTCAACATTATACGCCTATTATTTCTTTTTAAAAACACGCGCACCATTTGTGTCGTCCCCATTTTTTACTTTGTTATTTCGAAACGCTGTTGTGGATTGTGGAAACACTTTACACATGCCAAATTTACAGCTTCGCTTTCACTTGTAACTGCTGCAACCATGATACAAATAAATAAATAAATAACTCAGTTATTTATTTTATTTTGTTTCATAAAACCTATGACACTTATAATTATCTTCTACTTTGAATGAAAACATTGCAAAGGCATTTTTAAGAGAATATAAAGCATAAATCCATCCTTATCATCTGGAGAAGTGTCGTTCCAATGCATTCAGGACTCTTCAAGATCCGTCATGCCTCCTCACTGGTCTCAGCATTTTGCTGAGGATCTTGCGATCAGTGATCAGAACCTTAGTTTCTTCTTTTAAGGTCAGCGTCCAGGCCTAGTAGCAATAGTGTCGATCATAAGGATAGTAATTTACGATACTAAAAATCTACACAAAGATTTTTAAAATAATTTTCACTGCCTAGTTTTTATTTCTGTAATAAAGTTATTGGAGTGTAATAAATATGGAATCATTATGATCATTAATTAATTTCACACTAATTGTAGTCTCATCGCCAGGGAGGCAAAGATTTTCACGCGGGTGCGAGCAATTTCAAATATTGAAGGGCCTTGACACGAATTAGGATAGAAAAGTGAAAATATAATATAAAGAAAAGATAAGAAGATTCAGTGTGTATATGATGATAGTAAATTAAAAAATCGAAACGTAAAAAATGTATAACGGATTAGTAAAATTAGATGCAATCAAGCCTGTTTCTAAGATTAAAAGAGGAAGATTAAAAATTATAAAATATAAGAAATGTGACATCGATGAAGATCTTAGATATGTAAGAAAGGTAACATCTTGGCGAAGGGAAGTCAAAGATAAAGCATATTTATTTTTTATATATTGACGCCTATCCCCTGCATGGGTTGGAAGAGACCACAGAGCTCTGTCTGCTACCAATCGTGGCAGCGAACGGCTATCCATTGGTCCCTTTTCGCCCTTGTGAGATTCAGGACGTGACGGGTGGCGAACCACGTCGCCGTCATTTTGAACTAATAAAGTATATTAAATTCGTCTTTAGTGAATCCCACGAGCTGCAAGGGAGGATGGAGGTCAGCCCCAAGAGAGCCCTGCATGCTAAGGTAAGGCAACATTGTACCCGGGGGAGCCCGATCTCGGGACGGTTGGCACCCTTGCGACTAGGCTCACCCCTAGCCACGCATCCATTGGCACGGCAGACCGTGGATTGGCGAAGAGGAATAGAAAGGATAGAGAAGAAAGGAAATGCGGATTGGGGGGGTTACCAGACTCGGAACAAATATTTATAAATCCTGAATATTTATTACATTGCGGGGATCGATCCCGCGATCAGTGACTCCACGGGCGGAAGGCCCCGCCACTGAGCTAATCGGTCGTCTAGATAAAGCATAGAAGAAGACAAAACTAATAATGGGTTATAGTGACTGAGAAAGTAAGCATGAATGTTGGCTTATACTATACAACAGACAGGGACGTGGCGACAGATAGCAATAAAGACATCATGAAACCATTTAGCATATGAAGACAATACGGCAGCAGACAGCGATCTGCTAGTCCAATATAATTAGCCACTTCAGTGATCAATCGTGCCCAAAGTGGTGACTAGCAAATAATTTCTTTTCTGCGTAAGCTTGTCGAAAAGAAATTATTTCTGACTTCAGAAAAGAAATTATTTCTAGAAAACAATATATGAAATTCGATAACTTTTTTTCATGGGATAGAAAGGCGAAACAACCAGCACATTGTCTGAAGGAAAGCAATCAACGCCGTCCATAGTCGTCCGCAACAAACATTCAATACTCATATGTTAAAAGCCGGTAACATATTTGTGTTGCTTACGGTGTTGCAGGATTCCATGCTTGGTGTTGCAGATAACTAGGGCAGTAATCTCTGGTAGATAATCTCGTATTGATTGCTTACTATTAGGTTTTCCTGCAAAGCGAGCTCATTCGTTTCGCTATTTCATAAAAAAATCGTTGCCAGCCATTGAAAAATGTTTAGGGTTGTCCTTCGAAGGTTTTAATGCCATATCGATTCGACAGATTGGTGGTGCGTGGGAAGAAGTTTTGGATAAAAACACACCATACTGGAAAAATACTTATCTATATGGGGATATTAAAAGCTTTTATTGTGGCGATTTGTGTAGTAGTTGAATATTTTATATGTATCACATCATGTCAACCAATTGGCTCAGTGGCGCGGCACCCAACCCGTAGAGTCAATGGTCGCAGGTTCGATCCCCGCATCGGAATAAATATATGTATGGCCTTCTGATATTATTTATGAGTCTGATAACCTCGCCAATTCGCATTGGATAAGCGTGGTGGACTTAATGTCCGTTTCTCCAAAAATGGGGTGGCCCGTTCTCGGCAGTGGGACATATATGGGCTGTGAAAAAAAAATATCACATCATTGATATGTGATAGATAAGCTTGAATTAAAATGAAACAAAAACATATACACCAATACTTTACTTTGCGTCGTGGTTACGTTCCAATAAAACACGACGCAAATTGAAACGACGCAAAGTGAATTAAGATTTTCTATAGCAAACCATGTAAAGATCGAAGATAGGTTCCAGGGTTACGAAAATACTACTTTTTAAAAAGAAAATTGAACAAAGCAAACATTTAAAAAACAAAAATAATATAAAATTTTATTACATACATACAAAAAACAAAAAACGTATTCAATTAAAACAAAATAAACTATTCAATTAATTTATGAAAAACATAATTAAAATTAATCACTGTCTGATGAATGGCTGTTGTCGTAAGTCGACTTTCTTTCACAAAAAATTGTTTTTTTTTTCAAACAAAAGTGTTGCCATTTTTTAGAAAAAAAGATTCAAAAAAAAAAAATAAAGACTCGAACCCAAAACAACGCAACCTCAAAATCTAACGACGCACAGTGAAAATTACTACTATTTAAGCAGCGACGCAACTTTGAAAAAACCCAAAACGAAACGACGCAAAGCGAGGTATTGGTGTATAACAAATAATAAATTCTGCAGCGAGAAATTATTCCAAGCAAGTAGCACTGTATGACATGAAGAAGCCATTGGGAAACATTTGGTAACAGCAGTAGAAACAATAAAGCCTAAAGAATTTTCCGGCTTCTCCCCCACGAAACAAGTATTCTGACATAAGCGATCCAATAAAAATTATATACGTGGCCATTTTGAGATGAAACTCGACGCTGGCCGTACGCCAATACAATTATATAGCTGGTAAGTGGACTACGCCGAACAACAGAGCTCACGGTAGATTACCTTCGGAGAGGATTAAGAGTGCCAATTTTGTAAGCCAGTTCTGTTATTTCGTATTTTTAGGACGATTTGCTTTTGTATGTAATATTTATTTTTCTTTTATTACCCCGACTAGAACATTTGTAATAACTGTGTAAACGATAAAAAATTACATGGATGGCAAATGTAATAAACATTGAAATATTAGAATATAAATAGGATAAATTAAGAATAGCGTTCATTTATTTATTACTAGCTTTTGCCCGCGGCGTCGCTCACGTGGAATTTGGTCAGCCACATTAAGTTTCGTGTCAGATCATTTTAAATAAATATATATTTTTTTACTTAATTTATAGTTCACAATTTTAAAAGGTAGATGATGATGCAGATAAGATGATGATGATGCAGTCGGGGACTTTTATTTAGAAATATTCAAGACAAACAATCCTATGGTACATCATCTTTGTGTAACTCCAATGGTTTAGGCAGCGTACGCCAAGATAGCTCTCAGAGGCCAGATTTTTTTCCGACTTAATTGTAACATGTATCCTTATATTACGACCAAAATTACATAATCATTACAAATTGTAGACTGTATGTTATTCCGATGTATAACCAGATGCCGGTTTTCTGCGGGAGTGTGGTACTCCCCCGTATGATCCGGCCCATTCATACTACGGACAAATTATATACTAATAAAAGTATTCGTCTGCAGCGTGGCTCTACCATTTCAAATATATAATACTGTATGAATTCTTATAATATGTATTTATTTCATTCTAATATATTGGGTTGTCCAGAAAGTTCGTGCCGTTATTTTAGGACATAAAACGCAGCTCATTTAAATATTGATATACATTTATTACATTAAATAGGCACCATTCTGCTAATTGACGTAATGTCGAGCGTGGGTTGTTCACGATTTTTGTTCTAATCATATCTTCGTCTGTGGTGGACAGCCTACCTGGGTGTTCTTGATCTTCCAGGTCGAAATGAGCAATATTAAACCGAGTAAACCACTTTCGCACAGTTCCTTCTGCGACAGCATCCTCGCCATAAACAGCGCATATCACATTTGCCGCTTTTATGGCATTTTTGCCCTTTCGGAAAAAGAAAAGCATTAAATGCCTATAATGCACTTTATTTGCCACCATATTCTAAGGAGTACAAAACTGATAAAAATTAACGAATCGTAACCAAATTTTATTCCAAATATGACTGATATCTCTTTTAGAATATGTACACGTGTCATTTGTTTTCAATAATTGTGATATATTCAGTCAGGTTTCTCGCGCTGCGTACCGAAAATCGGCACGAATTTTCCGGACAACGCAATAATATTATCTCATTTCGTGTGTGTGTATATATATATATATATATATATATATATATATATATATATATATATATATATATATATATATATATTATATATATATATATATATATATATATATATATATATATATATATATATATATATATATATATATATATATATATATATATATATATATATATATATATATATATATATATATATATATATATACGAACATGGGTTACATTTGTTTTTAAATAACCCTCCAAAATATCAGTGGTCAAATACAGTTATTAAATATTTCAAATTAGGTCTCCAACATAGCGATAATGTTAGCCTGACACTATGCCAGATGCCAAGTTCAGCCACTCGACCGGCAGTTCATCACTAAGTGTCCGACCCACATCCGCCTCATAGATTCATCCGGCTTCATATTCGCGATGCATACATACTTTGAGCGCCAGCCACCCCACGGCGATAAATACACCGCTACTGTGAGATTATATTGGCTAGAGGCCAATTTTAATTTAGCCTAGTGTTGCATACATCTAGACAAGATACGATAATGTGCTTGTGAATATACGATGACTCTACTACCATTTCGTAGTGTTAGGAATTTGATTACGTTTAGTGGAGTTTCACATCGTAGAGAACGCTCTTTGTTGTAAGAGAATAAATTAGATTTTCAGCCAGAGGTTCAGAATAAAATGTCATACTACCCTCGGCTCGTCTCACCTCCCAGCTCCCGATTTAAAAATGAGAAACTAACTACCCACGCAATGTTAATTTCGTTATGACTACATTCACTTAGCGAGATTACTAACGCGATCATTTTTTAGAAAAAAATAAGGAGTAAATTGTCTTTTATCACAATAATGATCCAAATCTTTTCATTCAAATTAAAACTTACCTTTTTTTACTAACAGCCCATATATTTCCCACTGCTGAGCACGGGCCTCTCCATTTCTGAAGGAATGGACGTTGACCCACCACGCTTGTCCGATGCGGATTGGCGGAGTTACCAGACTCGGAATAATCATAATCCATACATATATTTATTCCGATGCGGGGATTGAACCCGCGACCATTGATTTCGTAGGCGGAGGGCCCCGCCACCGAGCCAATTGGTCGTCAAAATTACCTTACACCTTGTTAATAGAATAGAATAGAACAGAAAACCTTTATTTGTGACACCTTTTTTTTACAATAACTAAAATTAAATCCTTAATAATATTATATATACAAATAAATACACAAAACAAAAAGAAAATAATTTTAATCTAACGAGTGTCATAAAATGGTTCTTGCTCAGTAAATACCAGGCGTTCTATTGGAGCACCCGGCGCTGGTTTTCAGCAAGAACCAACGTGGTCAGATCGCGGACCACAGTGACAACATTGATACTTACACACTCGTACATACACATACATCCATATATATAACTACTCATACTCATATGCACATATATACACATAAATACACATACAATACAATAGAATTATAAACAAAGTCATGTACTTAATTCACCGCATCCAAAAGAATATGTTCCTGACTGCATACTTAAAATTAGTTTTTTGTATTTTTTTTAAATATATTTCTTGTATGCAAGTCACGAAACAACTTGTCACCCCCTCGGTGGCAAGTTGTTCCAACATTTGGTTGCGGTGTATTTAAAGCTACCACGAAACGTGTGTAATGTTTTATACTTTGTGCAATTCTCGGT